>JAEMON010000009.1:7275521-7312692 GCA_030264115.1 Lygus lineolaris | reverse complement strand
ACCTGAGGGGGGGGTTCACAATGAATCCAGCTAAATAATTGAGGCTGTCAACTTATCTCATGGGGTGAGCAATGGCCCTTGAAATAGAACTAGCGACTAAGAATCTCTCATGGGCCAGCGCCCCTGTTTTCCATAACCGAAACTAGCCGTGTCGGGAATCGCTCTATACGTTTTTTTGCGCTTTCGAATCTCTTTCGTCCGAGCCATTTTTCCATCTCATTTATTGGATTTTTTTAAATTGGAAGTAATTAATGTTATTACGTATCTAATTTTCACGGAGGGTGGTGCTTCCTTCATGAAGATGGTTTTTTTTTAGAGGCCGCATGGATCTTGATTTATTTTTCCAGTCATAATTCATGTAATAATCATTTGATCTTACAAGATGGATATCCATCTTCGAATATTGTGTTAGAAATAATTGGAAATTCAGCCCTGGTTTTATTATTTATGTATAGATAATGTAACGACGTTTCGGGTTCCAGAGTATTGATCCCTCTCCAGGCCTAACAGAAAATAATTAAAAAACATAGTACAAATGCTATATGGATATCCAGTGTGGCCCACCTAACACGTCCATCCCCATTATGTCCTCCACTTACTTTCCCTTACTTTACCTTCCCAAATATCTAGTACCGTTCAGAGGGTTAATAGACTATTATAATCGGGACTTAGCCAGAAAACGAGAACTTGCTTCACCTACATTGTTTATTTCCCCGAAACATCGTTGGGGAATAAAGAATATGAGTGAAGGAAGTCCTCGGTTTCTGGCTGAATCCCGATCATAATCATCCATAAACTACCTACTATGCAGCCGAACGATTCTAACAAATTTAGTACCGTTCTGGTTGCTAAGCGGTTTCTCAGGATAGTGTTGCACAGATCGAAAAGTGCGTGATTCAGAGTGAAAAAGTACCCCGAAAATCGTGTATTACATGTGGAACTACTTTGAAAAAACTAGGTTTTTCACATTTTGAGCGTGTTTGTGCTCGTTTGCGTGTACTCAAAAATGCAAGGGACGGGTCATTTTACATTGAAATTTCACGTAGAATCCGAATCTGCTGGTCCTTGTTTGAAAAAATGAAGGTGATGCGCGTTGAGAACAATTACTTTTGAACTCTACGCAAAAAGTTGAGGGCAGTTGAATTAATCACTTCCTTCCATCCCCATAGTGGAGGACATAATGGGGGTGGGGGTGTTAGGTGGGCCACCCTGTATACCCGTTGTCAAACGGTCCTAATCTACAATCGTCAAACTTACATAAGAGTTCTGTGATTCAAGTCCTTCGCTACTTATTTTTATCTATAGTTGTTATGATAAAAGCCTAATTAATGGCAGGGCCGAAGGTGAGTAGCTTAAATTGAGAACCTGTGGGTCTTTGGGACGCGGTGAGAATGAACCTAAGCGAAAGTACTGTTGTGGCGGGGGCCGCGTCACAGAAAACTACTGAGGCGTGCGGGGTTGGTGAGGAAAGTCGGTTAAGGGTTTTCTGAAGGAAAAGCTAAGATAGCTGTGTAATTAGCCGCACCTCACCTCGCACTCGCTTTTCCATCAGAAAATGGGAGATTTCTTCTTAATGATGACGGCGGTTGGCTGCATAATCATTTGGGTACATAATACCCGACAAGGCGAACAGTGTCACGATAGTGACCACATTTTTTGACATTGCTGACTCTTGTGATCGGAAGTTAATTTATTGCAAGACACCAGGGATTATTTCAGTGTATTGCTTAAGTTGAGAGAGGTTGAGAGGTATAGAGTTAAAGACAAACCGAGCGTCTGATCGTTCTTGAGAGACCATCTGCTTAATGTTACTAAACATAATATTAGGTATGTGAGTGAGCAGGGAGAGTATTCAGTATTCAGTCTGAGTCCATAGTAGTTTTTGGTGACGAATGTCACGACCCACAATATCGTGACAGTGACACTGTCATGACGGTCACACTATCAACGGAGAGTGTTGTTTAAACTAGTAAGTTATTGTGACCAAAATGATGCCGTGATGCGATATTGCTTCCGAGTCTACAAGGCTGTGGAAGCTTTGTTTTCACTTTCGAAATGAAAACATTTTTTGTGCTCCGAAATCAAAATTTCCACTCTTCGCATTTTACGTTTCAGAGCTCCTGAACAAATTTGAATTTCCTAAAACAACGATATCTCAGTTCCTAATGTCCGATTTCTCTCAAACTCGGAGGTTGTTGGGGGTTGACTCAATACCCATGAATTTCATCACGGTTGGATCAGTAATAGCTACCGCGTAAGCGCAAACTTTAAATTTGTTGTCATAGTGATAACTCCGGAACTATTCTACCAATTACGCTGAAATGTTCACTAACCGATTCTATGCGTCCGCATGTTACAAAAGTGATGAACCTATACTGCCCACCTAACTTGGCAGACGTTTTTCATTAGAGCAGGATGAATAAATTGCGAAACCCACCCTCACAATTTGATGTTCTATGACCTGTGTGACGTTTGTAAAAACTGTTTTTGAATTTTGTCACATTTTCAATCAGGCCTAAACGTGGAAACTAGAGAAAGGTCGTTTTTTCCGGCTAGTTTTAGCCGTTGCTTGAGGGTTTAAGTGTTCTTTGCCCCCGTCCTTTGTACTGCCCAGAAATAAAGATGATATTTTAATTCTTGGTTGCTCAGCATTATATCGTCATGAGCATGGCGAACCGGTAATTTCTAGCTTTCTGAAAATGTAATGGTGACATTCTCACATTCTGTGATGGCCACGCGGAAGCTTCCGTGCCATGTCCTTGGCAGTGTATCATTATTTTTGTTTTTGTTCTATTGGGACGGGGCAGGCCCTATGTCACTTAGACCATAGTTGATCTATTGTGACACCTGATGTGACCGCTGATGAAACTGACTTTCGGCAACAATCCAGGATAAAGATCTTAAATACTCAACTGTACCTTATCTATGTACATGTTCATCTTATTCTAGCATAATGAGGACAAAATTGTACCTACTAATGGATCGATAGTTTGTCCTACTCTCCCGAGGCATTGTGGGTGTTACTTCAACTATAACGTTAGACAGTAGATAGCTATAATATTTATGACCTAGACGTTTCTCGTCTAATTAATTTCGAGAAAACTACTAGATACTGATTAATTGAGCCTCAGTACACCCCACGAAGCAATTTTCTGAAAAGCTGTTACTGTTAACCTTTTCGATAAAAATTTACTGAGAGGGCGTGGGAGAGCCGGGAACTTCGCTCTCTCATCTGTCACCTGCAAGGCATCGAGCACTTGTAGCTCTGATTTCCTCTTTCCTATAACACACTAATCTTTCGAAGCCCTCCCACACGTTAACAATTAACTTAATTGGGGTTGAAGGGGGTGGCAAAACAGGAAACCGGAAGTCAACAGGTATCACGTGACCTCTTTAATACGATTGTCTAGTCAGCCACGTTACCTTCATTTGTCATGGTAATTCGAGTTTCGAGTCTCCCCCGTTGGTTGCTTTGTTTTCGTTTGATTTCGATCGATGAATCAGCAAACAGGTATAATGAAATGTACCTGCCTTCCTGACCCCACGTCAGTAGGTATCTCTCTGTTCCGATGTTGGTGTTGAGTATCCTTCATTTACCACATTGCAAGCTCTAGACCGTCATCTCAATTGGAAACAGACGAAATGGTGGTTTTCGAAATATTGAACGTATTCTGTAACATTTTTGAAAGGTTTGACTCGAAGAAAAAAGATTTGGTTGTCGAATCGTTGAAAAATTGAAAGACTGGGTAAATCGGATAGAAAATTTCCGTCTTTTCGTCAAACAGAAGTTGTCATATCCGAATATCCACCATTTCCTCTAAATCAGTGGCATACTCATCAGGGTTTACTCATCAGTAAAGTGTATCTACTCTACCAACGTGAATTATTGTGGACCTAAGGATAGAATAATATAGAGGTGTCATTCTGTAACAGTTTATTATGGGAGCATAGGGCTTCTAAACATCCAGCAGTTCTGAACATGGCATGCTTTTGAACTTGCATCATGAGCTATCCAAAAACTTCTCGGTTTTATTCTAACCAGTTGTAGCGTGACACTGATTTCGAAACGGTATCCTCAAGAAAAGGGCTGCATTTTTCCCGTGACCTTACAACAACCAAAGCGAGACGATGAAATTAATTTGAGGCGAAAACGGGGAAGAGGGTCTCCATGAATAGAAGCTACATGCGGCCCGGGTCTAGAAAATGACGGAGACACGTGACCCGGCATGATTGATGCCAAACTTCCATAACCCTCTCTCCATCACTGATTAATCATTAACAAGTGACCAGTGAATGAGTTTTTAGTCGTATGGCTTTATAGCCACCCTCTCTTCGATTTTTTTTCGGTTTCTTAACCCCCCACTCCATCTCGTACGTTGTTTCCCCTCTCATGTCCGCTTCCCGTTTCTAATTTGATTATGCACGCTGGCGACAGGGGGCGAACGGGTCCGTGATTGTTCAGCCGTCGGTTGGGTGTCCGGGCAATTTTTCTTTTTAATTTTTTTATTTATTTTTAGCAGGGAGGCAGGCGTACTCAATCGCTCAGGACTTCTTGGAACTTCATTGGCCCTCAAGCCTCTTTCTTATCAAATTCGGTACTGCCAAAATATTTTCAGCCGTTTAACCTCATGGACAAACGGAAAGACTTCACAGTCACAGACCCACAAATTTTAGACAAACTGCTGCATTCCTTTATTGCACGATCAATATACCTGAGTGTTTTTGTACCGTGTTCTCTGTATATCCAAGGTGGAATTCGATTTCATTTTACTGCATAAAAAATATCAAGTTCAAGTACAGACTGTAAATTATGATATCTGAAAAATGGAGAATTTTAGTCGATTTTCCTTCAAGTAGGTACAATTTATTATTGACAGCATCGTCGTTGGAACAACTTTTATTGGGATACCAGTTGAGGTTTGAAATAATTCGAATACCAGAATGGGCTTTGTTTTGTCTTGATTGGTCTCAATCACGAACCACCATCATTATCTCATTAACCAAGAATGTGTATTTCGACATTGATTGAGCCAAGCATACGATAACGAAAGCTTTTTGCTTCAGAGTCTGCAAGGCAGTGGAAGCTGTTTTCACTTTCGAAATGAAAAATGTTCTTGTGCTCCGAAATCAAATTTCCACTCGCATTTTGCGTTTCAGGGCCTCCTGAACAAATTTGGTTTTGTGTCTGTTTGTCTGTCTGTCTGTCCGTCTGTCTGTCCACCTTTCCTCGCCACAGCCATAACTTCCACAATCTTGATCCGATTTCAATCGCATTTTCAGGGATTGTGTGGGTTTAGCGCTAGATGGTCCCCTATCAGTTTCATCATGATCGAATCAACGGTACCCTCTGCGCAGACGCTGACGAGATTTTCTTGTTACGGTCACGACTCCATCAATTTTGAACGGATTTTGGTCAGATTTTCTGGGATAATGCGGGTAATGTCCCTTGAGGTCCCATACGACATTCGTCATGATTGCATTATTGCTTTTGATTGGATTTTTGCATTTGAACTTTTTCGATTTTTTAATTTTTGGTTGCCCAGCATTCTATTGTCATGAGCATGGCGAACCGGTCATTCCTAGTTTCCTGAAAATTTAATGGTGACATACTGTGAAGGGGAATTGTATCTGATCATATAGGTAATTTATCATCTGTCTCAATGGATGTGCAATGTGCATGTGTGCGTGTGTATCCACTATTTCTTGTCACACGCATAAATTCCACAATTTTCATTCGATTCCTTGGAGGGTTGTTGGTTTTCCAGATGATTCCCTCATTCTCAATTTTGTCTCACGAGTACAGGAAGATATAATTAAAATTGGTTAAAATTGGTTAATATTCTTATACACGATAATTGCCCTTAGAGGAGGTATAAATTCCCGATTCCATGCCATTTTCGTACATTAATACATTTTCATAAACTTTCGAGAAAAAATAAGTCTACACGAAGACCATGAAAATGGCCCATTCCATGGCAATTGGGTGAGTAGCCATGGCGCCTGTCAAAACGTGAAAATACGTCACCGTAATAGGGAACGATTCTTGATCTCATCGATGTCAATCAATTTAGGAGAATATCAACACTATTAAGAACTTCTCGATCAAGTAAAAAATCGAGAAAGCCACACCCATTTATTGGGATATTAGTGACCAAGTGAGGCACCATCAGTCATCTGCTCGAACTCTTCAGACTACGGTCAACATTTAATGTAGCTTGTTATTCCTATTCTAAGATGGACTCTTTAGAACCCCTGACGAATTTCAAAATTGTACTCATAACAAGCTATACCAAACTTAGGAATATTTTTCCCCATACATACACACATACGTAAAAAAGCAAACCGGGTCAATTTTTGTTGGAACACAATAAAGTTTTCCCTTCCAAACGGTACCGTTGCATGCGGGAAAATCGCCTCGACAACAAAAAGTGTGGTCGTGGGTTGGGGTTTGCCAAAAATCTAATGTAATCCCTCTCGCGCTGGTTAAACGCGGACCAGGCTCAATGAATCAAAGTGGTTTTTTCCGCTGACTTGACTCTCCGGGGGCCATTTCCCTGTTTCCAGAGCGCAGGATTAATTACTGCGATCTTCCGGAAAAAAGCAATAATAGACGAGCGGTTGGTGGTTGGTGAAGAGGGGGTTTTATTGGTCAGGCGGTATATCATCGGATTGTCAACTGCCACCGTTCGCTGCCGAAAATTCCAGCGAGAGCAGCGTAAAATCGAATGAACTGCTTAGCATGGCCATTATCGAACCAAGCTTTTATATCTTCATATACACATGGAAACTGTTAGCTGAAAAATTTAATAATGGGAATAGTTGAAGCCTTCCCTCACAAGGCATGAAATATATGTATAGTATCAATATGTACAGAAATATAGTTTATTGTTTTCATGTAAAGGTATGAGAAAATAGCAACATTAATTTAAAGGACTCACAGTGAGATCAGAATATTTCGCCTACGGTGTTGTAAGCCTGGGTAGAAGTGAAAACTTGGACCTATACCCAAGCAGTTGGAGAAATATTCCGATCTGATTGTGAATCTAGTCCTTAAAATAATGTTTCGATTTTTTTCCACTGTACTGAAACCATAGACGAGTGTTTTCTATCTTCACTACAAGTTATGTACAGAAATGTACGTAAGGTATTGTGTAAGGTGTATTGCATCAAGATAATACATCAACAACTCATCTTGATTACTCTATAGGTCACGATATGGCCTCATAATACTCCCTCTCCATACCTCTATTACCTCTGAGGCAAGTGAGGGTTCTTTTTAAATTTATACTCTATTGTACTGCGTCACAAGCTTTATTGATCAGAAAAAGTGTTCGACATGTAACTGCTACAAATAACACACCTTATCATTGTTTTATATTCAAGGCTTCATTGACATCGAATACCAGGAAGTCACTCAGGGTGAGAAATAAGATCCCAGAACTCGTCGCAGTACCACGGCCATTTGAAGTTGATATGAGGACTACGAACTGATTTAGAGATGTTGATCACACCCACTGTCATATTCACAAAAATCATATTCAAGCAGTGGCAGGTACGTGACGTTTGTATCAAACGTCCTCGATGGATATTAACTGAATTTATTACCGTCCCTAACAGAAGCCTGAAAAATTAACGATGCATGAGGAAGTTTTGCAAGCTACGCACTACGTAGGAAACAAAACGGAAACTACGTTTGAAACCTTTCTGAAACACGCAGTGACGTATTCATGGTTTGGATCGTAATACATCACGTCCTAATCGTTCTTATTGGTTTGGAAGTTCAAGCCAGGAAGAGCTATAACAAGAAGAATGGACAAGCGTTTTACTGAGTTGCATTTTTATTTATATGGAAGAGAATGGTATTTTTTGAAGTCACAACCATTGTGGCAATGTAACTCAATCTTGGTTCCAACATGGTGCAGGCTAAAAGGGAAGTAATAATGTAGGTATGTATCGATGAGGGGAAGGCTGATTCAACAGCCCAAGAAAACGATCAGATGAAAAAGCAATCCCACGGTAAACCTTCCCATTCCCTGTACCGCCATGGTTGTAACAAACGAGTTTTTGATGGATGGGTTGCTATAAAGGCTTGTCAACATGAGAAAAAGCCCGTGATCTGCGGGGAAGTACGAAAAAGATACATTCCTTCGGGACATAAAGTGTCCAAACAAATTGAATCGGTCGCATGGCAATCCCCAGCTAGAATGAGGAGGCCGGAGATTTTTCGTGGCGATTTATTCCAAAAGAGTAGTAAGATTGAGGGTTGAACGAAAAAAAAAAAAAAAAAAAAAAAAAAACGGGAAGAGGGTTGAATAATAGGTGCTATTTATTTAAGAGGTGGTTTTCTAGAAAGCGACTTCTATAAATGTAAGTTTTTCGAGTTTGTTCCTTCGCGAAGGTTTGGGAAGGGCTCGGAATAAGGGAGGCTCTAAGGGGAAACTCTTGTGGAAGTTGGGACCCAACAGCCCCCAAGGGCCCGATACTCAACTTAGGTTTTACCCCCGCTCTTCGTCTTGGGCGAGGACCGCCCTCCAGTCCTTTCGAGGGCTTAACCTCTTTCAACCACTTCCCAAAGAAACTGTTTGGGCTTGATACTGCTTTAAAGGATTCTCTCTCGGAACGTTCCGCTTTGTTCTCGTGATAATTGAGACCCCCTCATTGCCTTCACCCACCTCCTAATTCCAGAGGATCCCTTCTTAAAGTTTAACCCTTTGTTCCTTTATATATGCCTCCTGAACTTAGTCCATTACTTCTTTGCTCTTAGCTGCTAGGTTACCTTGTTTGAGTGGTAAAGTATTGGATGGGGACCACAAATCTCTGAATTCCAGCTTTACTTTCAGGCGGTAATCCAGAAAGTGGTTGGGAAATGAAGTCTGAACAATAACTTTGGATCCCCAGGGACGGATACTATGCAGGTATTACTTTTCTGAAATGACTTCAAGCACTTCAAGTAGCACGTTCAAATTAGGGGTAGTTAAAGATGATTCCAATATCTTGAGGTGCTCAAGTGGGTTTAATGAGGAAACTTGAACCGCATTCGAATCGATTTTACTGGTTTTTGGCCTTAAAAGCCACACGTTTGCCTCGTATAGGTTTCAATAGATCGAAAAGTTGTTTCGAACTATGGGAAAAGTGGCACTTAACAAGGGAGGTGGGGTCTGGTTAATAGACTGAAGGGCAAAACCCTAAGAGGTGGAGAATAGAGACTGACTACGGTAGGGCAGTGAATAGCCTGGAGCCTGACACGTATTGATGTGATTTACAGTCAAGAGGACATCTGCCTCTCGAGGGGTATTGTTCGAGAGGTGCATTTCTCTCCCCTGCTGCCGAGGCATGTACCCCAACCTAATCATATACCTTTGTATCTGTGTTTATCTGTTTGTCCCGGAGGGGGATTCATGTCATTGAATAAACTCAATCCCGACACCTTTCGGTAGTTTATACTCTTGAGCGTCATTGCCAAAAAAGGACCCCCTGTTGAAAAAACAAACGGAGTCAAATGGAACGGAAAAACAGTTGGATGACTGACGTTGGGGGTGGTTCGGAAAAACCATGAATCCTACAGTAGGTGATTCATTCCAGAAAACTATGACCCGTTCGCCATTTCTCAGCTAACGTGTTTACTTATCATCAGCAAGGGAGAAAGGTGTCAAAGCTGAAGTTCTCGTATAACTTCATGATGTTCATAAATGTGCTGTACAGGATTGTGCCTCCAAGCTCTTGAATCTTGGACCTTGCATCTCAGTAGTTTGCCTGGAACATCTGGGGTATATGTGTTTGATCTTTGATTAAGAAGTTCTTTTGGTTGATGGCTCCAGTCGATCATTATTATTATTGCATTGATAATTATTTAGGATTACCTTCCACAAATCGCAAACTCCGCCGAACACTGCACAAGGTAGATTTAACAATCAGCATGTTAAACCATATAAACTGATAGCTACAATACAGCATAGGTAATACCTACTAAAGACTTACATTATGTACTATAGGTAGTAATTGATTTAATTTAATAGATATTTCCATCCAACGTATGAGCTCCGACGTTCCGACGTATGAACTCCACTGTTCGTTATTGCTCAAAGAAGCGGTAATCGAAAGATAAGGTGCTCAAAATGTAATATAGGTTGACATCAGAGCTTGTCTGTTACTCGATCTCATCAAATATGCAGATTCGAATTTTGAGTAGTATGTATTGTGAAACGAACAGTTGGCGAGCCCCGTATTTTGATCGGGTAACCCGAGGGAAAGATCATAGAGGACTCTGGCGAGGAGGATGGGCGGTAACTAATTGGCAGAGCGGTCTGGGCGTAATTGATAACGACAGAGGGTTGGGAAGGTAAGCTTCGGTTGCCTTTGTGGGTAGGGAAAAGGGAAGCCTTCCTAATCGGATTATCCTGGTTTACATCCCCTAAAACCACTTCTGAAAGCGATCTGTATCTACATCCAGCCACCTTGTGCCTCTGAGGGGGGCAGCTTCAGTATAGGGTACAGCGTTGTAAACCTCCTCTTTGTGAATTCCCGCTTTGTCAATAGGATGTTAGTGTCAAAGATAACACGATAAGAATTGTGAACAGTTGTTCGTTGGGGAGTTGTCGGCGATCAACCTTTTTATAACCTCTCTCCAGGTCATAATGTTGATATGGAAGTCATAACCCGTGATGTTACAATAACTAACTAGGAATATACTAGATGGAACGACGATTTCACAGTTTGGTGCCAATATTGTTCCTAGGAGATTAATAATAAGAAACATATCGTAGTTATGAAAATTTCTCCACGAATCCCACCTCAAGATTTTCTCTCAATCATCGAGATAACACGTTCTTCACGAAACAAACAGTTTTACATCAAGGTTTCAGCCTGAATTCGAAGAATCCATGAGTGTAAATTTGTATAAACTGCGATTCCACTGAGATGTGCTACTCATTCCTTACTTTTCTGTTGCTCAGCTCGGTTGTTATATTTAGCAGTAACATCATCCAAACAATAGTTCAGTTAAAAAGATTATAGCGCGTCGATAAAATTTTATCATCGTTCTTCTCTTTTATTGCAGCGAGAAAGATAAATCGACGGATAAAATTGCACGTACAAGGTACAAGGTCAACAACAAAACCATTATTCGTATCTGAAGTCACAACTTTCATAAATTCATCTCGAGATATTTCTGGAACGACAATTTAACAATATCTCAATAATCCATTACACTGTCTTCTATGCCAACTGAAGACCTGATCTCAAGAATAACTTTAATAGTAATACACAATCCTCCTCCCACCCCAAACGGTGAAGGTGGAAATTTCAAGTGAACGTCAGGTATGGTGACAGTGGGATACTAAATTAATAGTTAATCATATAAGGGGGTATGTATATGCACCTAATATCTGTCCTCTAGGATGCAGTGATGATCTACGACGGTAGCCACATTTTGGTCTTCTATGCAATCTAAATTGTCATCATGCAATATGTCAATGTTGATTGAAATATCAACCGGAACCGGAACACGGTTCCTCATTTTACCCACTCTTGGTTTTTCTTACATATTTCGTTTTCTGAGTAATTTTTGAGTTATATAATAAGTTTTCCAATCTTGACTTAGAAAGAAGTAGGGCTGGGGATCCGATTGGTATTTATTTAGACCCCTCTGTGAGAAAATGTTTGAATAATTACCAATATGGCTCAAATAACTCGCAACATTTTATGTACGTTGGCTCTTTACCTTTAGCATTTTTTGGTAGCAATTACACCCAGGTTTATTTTTGCATGAGGTTTGCCCTCGTTTGAATTCACGATCCACGAATTAAACCACATCCATCCCACCCCTCCTTCCACAGGTTTTACGGGTCCCCAGGTCCCATTTCCTGGGGAATACCCAGTAAATCCGAATTGAATATAGGGACAAAGTTAAAATGGGGGTGGGAGCTCAGGGCGATTAGAATGTAGGCGAGTTTAAACTAAAAGCGAATGCGATGGTAGTTAGAGTAATTGGGAGAGAGAGAGAGGGAGTGTGACAGAGGAGAGAGATGTGTAATGTTATTAGGGTAGTAACCGCAATGACGTTGTGTGCAGGCTGTCCCTATCTCCGCTGGTAAAGCAACTAATCACACCGAGGTGCACCATTGGTTCTGTTACGTCCGTCGCTAACTCGGCCTACCGCATCCTGCTTTTACATTTAAACTGAATAGGCCCGACAGGACTGGGCCTAAATAAGGAAACATTCGCTCTTTCCAGGTGATTTCACCATTCCTATTCGCTTTTCTATGGTTTTAAATGTTGTAGAAAATCCAAATGTGTGGAGAAGGTAGATTTTGTTTTACGAACCACGATGAAACTTCACTGAAGTCGTTTTACGTACTTGTTTAGTTATTAAAAATATCTAGGTAGGTATATTCTGGCACTCTCTCACCTCTAGAAGACAGAATCCTCGATTGAATACAGATTGATGCTACCAACCCTGATATTGAATAGAAACTACAGAACCACTTTTTCTCTTGATTGAGGGAAGGGCAAATGAAACGGAATTGAAGTCCCTATATTTTACGCACTCAATATAATTATGGAATTCTACAAACTCTTCAACGCCTCATCCATCTTATTTTCCTCCAAAACTCCAATCGAATCGTTATTTGGTGGATGAATGTTTCATGATTATGTTAGAAATTCAGTCTCACGCAAAATATGATTATGCAGTCTGAAATTCCCCTTCCTTATGCTGTCTATGTACTCTGCAGAAATTTAGAGAGCACACAAGAGCTTTGCCTTGATCTTCCATGGCTACTGATGTACCTAGTAGATGACGAAAACCAATAACAACTCCCGTTTGAGACTTCGTGTCCTCGCTCTAATAGGGGCATTGCAATCACTCCCATCGGGCAAACGTAGCAACACCGCAGTCCAGAATGAGAAGTAGGGTTTTATCTTTTGACTTGGCGGAAATTTATATCATTTAAGCATACATTTAAACAGAAGACAGAATGGTTGTTGAAGTAATTGAATTTCCTTCCTGTCATTCAGTGGAAGAGGATTGACAGTATTGAGTTCGAATAATAGTCGTTCCTTATTCCATACACAATCGGGGATGCGGAATCGATGTTCAGAGACCCGCAGTAATCTAGTTCCCTTCCGGTCTTCCATAAGAAAGAACACCAAAACGCAACAGTTGTGAAAGTCCGGGATTTGATGAATCGGCGACAACAGGACATAAGGTCTACATTATCACCCGGAGGAAGAATGGATGGGAGGATTTCTGTGAACACTTGTTCAAGCGGGTACGTTACTTCCAAAACATTGCCCGTCACCCCTCGTCGACTACTTTTTCGTCTCGATGAGCTCCTGGCTGCTGCCCGCGTTTTACGGCTGTCCTGACAGGAGGCGCTGCTGGCAGCACTGCAAAGCGACACAGATGTACCTTTTCGTAGTCGAAGATTCCAAGTCCGACTGGGGTGACTCCCGCACGCTTGGTTCACCCTATTGTGAATCGTGAAAAGAGCGCTGGGGTACCCGGTTGTCACATCTGTCTACCTCTACCGTTCGCCCGAGCGTAAGAAATATTTTGACTAATGCTCGAGTCATCGCCTCCCTCGTAATTATGGGATTGTCCCAGCATTTGGATCTTTAACCCCTTTTAATCAGCAGGATCAGTCGCCATCCAAAATAATTGACTTCCAATAAGTTGTTACAACCATTAGAAACGTAACTCATAACCCCATTTTCGGAATCACGCAAAACTTTAACTAAATATGGGATGTAACTCGTGCTGCGATTGACTAAACAACTTTGACATAAAAAATGCCAAACTTACGGGAAACAAGAAAGTGCAAATTCCAGCAAAACTCCTAGGTACATAACATCAAATGTCCCTCCTGCGACTGGCAAATCACCTAAAAACGTCTTCGGAATCTAAAGGCATTCTAACGGTGTAGTAGGTTTTTTTTAGTGTACCGATTAAGGAAAAAATTCTGTTTGAATGCGAAAAAAGTTCAGGCGCGCCCTCACGATCCGTCACCCGCGTCGGTTGGCTGTACCTTCCAGGCCCTTGTTCGAATTGGTGTCCCTGAGCTCAGATAGTTACAGAGGCGCCCATTGGATCGGGAGGCCTATAGTGAGCTAAAGCTGCTACAACCTGTCGCATGTATGATTATACGAGTCCGAAGTAAGCGATGTTTAGTACTTTCACGTAATTTTTACGAGTACAAAGCCATGCTTATAGACGCGCCATGTACCTACTTGGAAATCTGCTGGAGAATCCGCAGACGTTTGGCGAAAATTTTAACATACAGTTACACAACCCGTTCTCCAGCCATGCTGAATGGACTTTTGGGTTGGCAATTGATAATACACTGTATTTTATGTATATAGACAGAACGCGACGAAAGAATGAATTTTGGTAGCTTCAGACCCAATGGAATTCTCCTAGATTCGGACAAACGTCAGTAAGCGAAAATTGAGCAAAGCAGTGTACTTTTACAACACCCGGGGGAACATTTGTGACCCCAGTCCATACAAATTAATAGAGAAAGCTTGTAAGGGGTGGGTGTGCATTAAACCTAACTGGTCGGACCCCCTTGAGCAATAATAGAGTTGTCCTTCACTACCCCCAAAGCGCCGGACTGGAGTTGTAATGCGAGTTTGATGCTTTGAAGCCCAGATGTCGCTCTTTTCATTGTTCCTCAGTCTCCACCCCCTTGAGTTGCCAATAATCGAATTTATCAACCCGATAGACTGCTAGTGCTGGGATTAGGTTGATGGTACACACTCAAGAGGACTTCGTGGTGTCTGTTTCAGCCAATTTTCCTCAAGTGCAATCTTGTTCGTTAAAATTATTGACTGGGGATGAAGACTCAACATTAATGAACAAAATTTAATACTACATAAAACTATGTAAAATTGATTGTTGAAGATGAAAATAAATTTTTACATTACTTACTGCATTTTATTTTGCGCTCCCCAACTAGGTTAATTGAATTTAAAAAATGTAGAGGTAGAAATACAAGTACTTATTCTTCCTTGAAGACTTTCTTCTTTTATGGAGTAGATCAGACAGAAATACCTCTGAAATTTATTGATGGATGTAACTTCAAACCAGTAGAGAAAATTTAGGTAATCAACAAAGTTTCAATTTTCAAAGATAATAATTTTCAGGTTGCAATTAGTACCATAATCCAGGAAGAACCAATGCTTATTTCGGTACCTAAACGACTGGTAGATTTTATCTTAAGGTACTTGATGGAATTTTATTAAATTTTACTTGATGACTCGTAGAAAAGATGTGAGTCACGTTAATGAATAGATATAATTATCATTGCAACTTTTGGAACACTACAAAACCTACTCCAAACTGAGATACCTTATGGTATACCAACCATGTGTACGTATTATATTCGTGTCGTCCGACTTAAGAAAACTATCATGATCATTTACAGACTTGTTATATCTAACTCCTATACAGTCAGCTACGAGATATTTTTATATTCAACATGAAAGGGATTTAATTATTGACATAAAAAACAGACTAATTAAGATCACCTGATTAAAAGATTTAACGCTTTAACGGAATATTATTATTTTAAGAGGGAGAAGATGGAACAGGAGAGGTTGAGCGAACCCAGCCAAGTGGTTAGTTGCTGATATTGATCTATCCCCCTTGGTCCAATGTCTTGCCAACCCTCTTAAGCCTGCCCACTTCCCTGCCCATTATCAGCGCCCCGAATCCTTGACTTTGTGAATTGCCTGCGGTCCTCCGTCCATTCTCAGTTTCCAAGGGTGCACACTTTGGAATTAATCCTCCAATGTTCCGTATTTCACCGCAGACTTAGGCTAAGGGTATTCGTTGTAGCGTCGTTTATATATAATATTCCAAACATATTTGTTTAATATGGCTCATTACTTCAAGTACAAGTAGAAGAGGAAGAATTTTCGAGAGTAACGTTAACAACGTTTCGTCCATTTTGATTTGGTATTAAATTACTAGGTACCTGTTAATTATTTTCAGCTCGGGATTCCGTAGAGGTTGGGCTTTTTAAGCGTTACAGTTTGGGAAGAGGAAAACAGTTTGTGCTAATTAAGTAGGTAAGTATTATTAAATTATTTAATCAAGATTGAATAATTAGAAAGTCCTCATTTCGGATTCATTTGTAGGAGTAGGAACTGAATGGAAATAAATGTACTAAGGAGGATATTCAGTTATGTAGGTCTTGTTTTAATCGTATTAAGGGGGATAACCGATACCATCGTGGTAGCTCGTATTGTAGTAATAGTAGTAGGTACGTAGATACTCCAAGCAGCCTCTACTAGTTGTTACTGCCTATGCAGACTATTTTGAAATTATTTTGAATGGAATGAATTGATTGCACCATAATTTAGAAGGTTGAACGCACTCACTTTCGGAAAATGTGAGAGCTGGTGCTTTTAGTGCTGAGGATCTTCTGTGAGCTCCCCACGCAACTTAAAGGATCTCAAGACGGTTGAAGATTGGGGAAAGGCAGGAAGGGAGAAAAAGCTTGGGATACTACAACTTCGATCCCCCAAAAATCACCACTTCTCCCGAGATCTCTCTCTCTCTCTCTCTCTCTCTCTCTCTCTTCTTCCCCTAAAAACCACCCCAACTCCAGGACAACCCCCAATGAGATTCCGTTTTCCTCCCACGTCCCAGATCTCGACCGATGTACGACGTTGCAATTCTTCCCTCACAGAGCCACTAATCGTTAAGGAAAGCATAAGTACGCAGAATCGCCCAGGAAATTACTTATGAGCATGAAGATCCGAGGAAAGTACTGCAGAGTTAAAGAAGAAAACAGCCTCCGTTTTGTAAAATCAAATGTTGAAACTTATCCAACAATCGTAACTTCAATTATGATGCTAGACATAGAATAGACGAGTGTCACAATCTTAAACATATCTTAAACAACGTTTCAACGAATCGTTACTAGGTACACGTAACACAAACCAAAAATTGTCGAAATCATCCAATTTACAACAAGAACAGAACCAAAAATGTAAGTAGGCAACCAAATGAAACAAAATATTTAACGAACTACTAGAACTAAACAAAAACAACGTGCAAAATCAATGTAAAAAACCTATGGTTCATAAACAAAGGATTGTACAGGAAGATAATACGGGTCCCTTCCGCAGAACGCAGGAGTACCTAATAAAAACGCTGACAATTATTACACAACGATTTATTATTTTCTGTAAAGATCATCCATCTGAAAAGATCCTGTTTGTATATAACAGTAAGCACCTACCGTACTTGTATCCCGGGTTCACAATTTCTTGTGATGTACAGTGAGTAGGTATGTACCTCCCTACCAGTAATTATTACTATCCGAGAAGGTTATAAAAGCTAAGGAAGCTTATTGCCAAAGAAGCTTATAAAAGTAAAATAGAGGAATCGAGAAATTTGATCCGGCGGAAACCAGAAAAAGTTTTATTTGATCAGCTGTTCTTTGAACTGGGATTTGGTCTACTCGGGAAGATTTGCGAGTCACACTCGTGTTTCTGATCTTTTTGTCGTAAAAAATATACCTTCCTATTTGAAGTTTTCGAGCTAGGGCGTTTTGAAAATGTCATCCCCTGTTTCCTACACCTTAAAGAAGACGGTAACGCCAAATGGGGCCGGTATACCAAAATTCATTAATTTTTGCCCATGGTAACTAAGAAAAGTGCCGCGGACGGCGGACGGATGGATTTTTTTTAAATTAGATTTTTTGATTCTACGCATCTTGAAACGTAGAACATCAAATTTTGAGGTGGGGTTAACCAAAATTTTTCGTGCTCGAATCCAAAGGTTCATTATTGAACATAAAAAACCAAAAACAGTTTCTTCCATCAAGACATTACGGGATCGCAGTACATGTTCAAAGCCATCTATAATCTGAATAAGTACGTGTTTATCCGGTTGATCAGGTGTTACTGAGATCTGCTGGTGACGCAGTGAGGTTATATCTCAGATGGAGGATGAACTAGAGGATGAAACGCGGTACCTGTGACAAAGAAATCGACTCTCGCGCCATCTGAGTGTAAGTAAATCCGCTCATAGAATGAACCAAAGCCAAGACAGTGGAGACCTTTTACCCTGTCAGATTTTTACAACGCTAGTTCGGGTTTGAAAGCGTATTCGAGACGCAGAAGGTTTCTGCACTTGATCATAGGTAATTGCTTCTACTTTATTTCCTCGCCAAAAATTTAACGTCATAATTCTTGCGCAGGGGTGAGAGGGGGGGGTCTTGCGGGTTGTCTTGTGGTTTCTTTGAAAATATAAAAGCTCCAGCAATCAACGTACCATGCACGGCGAGAAATGCAGTATTAATAATCTCCATATATGGAGGTCTCTGATCACGAACACCTTGAGGAATATTGAGTTAAACTATATACCTTTTGATGTACTCTTTTGATGAAAAATGTTGATGATGTACCTTTTGATGAAAAATTTTTAACCCGATTCTTTGGATGCACAGGAGATATTTGGGCATGCTAGAATAGATTACTTTCAAACAAATTAGTGGAACATTTTTATTACCTAACGGAAGGGTGTTTTGTATCTTACCATTCTTCAACTAGATTGAGGATATTTGAATGGCTTCCGCAAGATTGAATTATTCCAAATTATTTAGATGAAATTCTCTAATACAACAATTTTTTAACTTTGTCTGTTTTTAGTCTTCTACCGCTGCAAAAAAAGAAAGCAACGGGGGAAAAACCAGAGAGGAGAATGTAAAAAAGTATCAGGTTTTGTGGTTATTTGATTGTGACGCGGATGTAAACATGGAGCGGGGAGCGCCATTTTGCTTTGCCCAAAGCCGCCCTCTCCTGCCGACTACAATCGATTTCAACCCCCTGATAACGGGGGTGGTCTGCGCTCCCGACCGGCGTTTTTACAACTTTATCACAAACGGCAGCGCTCATTACGCGCTCCGCTAGCCCGCGCACGGGTTTTTTGTTTTACGTCGTTTATCTATCTTTTCGCCCATCCCTGATTTATTCAGATTTTCTAAGCAACATGATTTAGGGTAATTATTCAGTATCCCTATAATTTTCCTCCAGGTTTATTGGTACAAACCAGTCTATCAATGTATAGTATTGTCACATTAAGTTAAACTTTTGGCAAATATATTTAAACTTTTGACAAATAGATTTCAACTTTGTCAAGTAAATTTAAACCCGTGACAAATACGTTACAACCCTTGACAGATATACTCGTATTTAAACTTTGGACAAATAGAGTTCAACTTCGATCAAAACAGAGAAAAGAAGAAAATTCACAAATTGACGGAATTAACGAATTACGAAAACTAATTTCAATGAAGTGCTCGTCCAGCGACTCCCATGGTGTTGAGCGTACCTAATGGAAAAGGGACAAATTTCGATCTCTAACGGTAGGCAATGTCACCACAGCTCTATTTCCTCTTTTTGAGCGGGCTCGAGACCGTCTCAAGTGCAAATTAAAGAGATTCAACCCCATCGTGCCCCCGTACACGGCAAAGGTTTACGCCACTAAAATACCTGAAATACCGTCATAACGCTGCGCTGAAATCGTTAATACGAGTGAAATCGCTAAAGTTTCAATTAAATTGTCTAAAGTTGAAATTTATCTGTCGAAAGTTGAAATGTATTTGTCACGGGTTTAAATTTACTTGTCCAAAGTTGAAATCTATTTGGCAAAAGTTTAAATTTATCTGTCAAGGGTTTGAAATATATTTGTCAAAAGTTTAAATATATTTGCCAACAGTTTAACTTAATGTGACAATACTATAGTTGAATCTTTGTTATCTAATGACCCTGTAATCACTATTGGGAGGTGTACCCTCGCTTTGATCGGAATTGACAATGCTATATTCTACAATAAATTCTCCTTCCTGTGGTTAAGGTTAGGAGATAACCTATGCGCATAATCAACATACGACTTCTACCTTACTATAAGATTTCAGGGCATACTTTGCCCCTCCTTCAGACCAACGAATGAATTTTATGTAGAAACGTACAAAGATTCTTATAATAATTGTAGCAAAAGCTTCCAATCACCACGTTGTTGGTTCTACTGTGATGCTCAACCTCGGAAAAGCTAAACAAAAACATTCTGAATCTCCCAAACACATATCACGTTAACAGTTAGGCCATCCAGGTTTGGAAAACCCACCAAGTTTAGAAAACCTACTGCAGCATTATTTCAGTCCGAAAGTTTGGCAAAAATTGCTAAGAGAACCTTATCCACAATAAGGCTTGTCCCCTTCAATATTGTCCCCCTCTTTTGATTGTTCATTTTGGAACTGTTATCCGATGAGCCTTCTTCACATGTGTCCATTGAATACAGATTTTGGCATTTTCGACTGAATAAGCATTCAGAAATGTAATTCATTCTTGTCAATTTGTTCCACTCCAGTATTACTTCTCATTAGAAGGCACACCTCGTCATCCCATGCTTCTTTTCGTCTCGAGTAAGTTTGTTACTTGACCCATAGTGATGGCCGGTGAAACAAACTTTCAAAGCGCAAAAAATTATATTGGCAATTCCAGGATTGGTTAAGTTATTACCGATGAGCTTTTCACAGTAGAAGTACCCCACACAATCCCGTTAAACTGATACAACACAAAATACCTATCCAAATTTATACATTAATCCCTCATTATCCAATTTATTTATTTGCTAAAATTCAAAATACCTGTGCTTATGATTGAGGTAGCCAAAAGTGTTTAACGATATTTGTGTACGTGGTTTGAGACTAATTAATGTTTAGGATTTTCATGTTCCACGTAATTCAGACTATTGTTGTAATTTGAACTATTGTTTTGAAACTTTGAATTAAGAGTTGATCATCTTAATTTCGCCGGTACTCCAAACGAGTCTTTGAATCATGAAGGGGAGTGGAACAAAAAGATTGACGAAAAGGAAAGAACACGCAGCAAAAAAGAGGATAATAAAAGAAGAGAGTGCAGCGTGGAATCGAATGATTGTGGGTAGAGGTAAAGAGGGAGGGGTTGGCTTGGTTATATTGAGTGTTCAAGAGCAGTGGATGGGAGCAACATAAGGGAAGCTAACCCCGTTTTAGGGGGTTGGAAGTATTCAATCAGACCTAAAGGTTAGCTCCCAGTAGCGTACCAATTAATTACAGAAGTGTTGCTGACTCCCGCTGGGAATTACCCTAATGCCAACAGCCCCCAAGGCGCGCACTTTTCCATGCCAAACACAATAAATCCCCTTCCTTCCAACTTTATATTGTTTAAACGGTAACATTCACTTGAAGCTAAGAAAGGGAAACATTGTTCACAGGTAAACGTAGTAACAGACCGCAACGTTATGCTAGAGGAGCCAGTAGTAGCAATTTCTCTCGACACATGAAAATTTAACTTGTGGACAAGGATTCAGCAGTCTAGGAGTTTTATTAATACCTCCCTGAATTAAAACGATAAATATACCTACACTTTAAACTCAGGATTAGATGAACAGAAGATAATAGCTGATGAGGGAGACAACCAACCTTTTCTATGCAGACCCTCAAACAACAAGGGCTCAAGGCACATTGTCTATCCATAAGTTCCATTTTATCTCGTTCATTATGCTTGTGTGTTTGAATTGGTCAATTGCTTATTATTCAAGTTTCGAAAAAACATTTGCTCTTGAGAATTGGTAACGTCGGTGTATGATCTGTCGCAATCAGTGAAAATCTTGTGGGTGTCGTACTGAAGCTATAAACCATGCAAATGGTTGATATCACTCACCTGTTGATGGAGGAAACGCTAGGGACGTTGTCTTGGGAGCAGATTCCTTCAGCTAGCAGCCTATCTCGGATCTCCCAAGCAAACATGGTTGGATTTTCCCGCTTGTAGTTGGCAATGGCATCGACGACAGGGGCTGTGGCAACTTTGGGTTTGCTGCCACCTATCACACCGGCTTTGAAACTACCCGTTTCGTAATACCTGGAAACACAAGATTGCAAAATTTTTGAATCAGACATGTTTGCGACTCACTAATTTATTTTGTAGAATTTCAAAGGACCAATAATTTCTTAATAAAATACTTGTTCGCTGAAACTGGACTGAGGTGCAGTAGATAGATACCTGCACGAGATTGACATCGTTATTGGTAACAGGGCTTGCTGCAATGTGCTTTTACAGCATCTGACACCAAAAGAAAAAAAGAACTAGGCATCTCTAAGTCGTAAAGGTTCAAGGATTCTTCGTCCACGCATGATGTGTTGATACGATTTTCCTTTCTTCATTTATTCGCTGCGATCTTTATGGATGACATTTTATGATACACCAATGAGGCCTTGAGAATACATGTAAATGCGATATCTCGCGATCGCAAAGCATATCCTCTTCCTCAAATGAGGCCAGGCAATGCAAGTAGACTGAAAATATGAAGGTAGTTAAACACTTTAGGATATATGAGCTATGAAACAGACCTATCGTTTTAATGTCTTTCGATAAGGTTTGATAGCGTACTGGTGCTTTGCATTAAAAAGATAAGTAAGATTAGGATATATTCCGGAAAGTAGCATATTCCATCGCCCATTCTGATTATTGATTGATACAAAACGACTTTCTCCGAATTTCGGAAGATCGATTTTCCATGATGTTTCATCATTTTGGTAAAATTTGTTATCTACTTTAGGAGCCATGTTCGTAGTGTCACTTTTCTCCCTGACATGGTGCTTTCGTTGGACACAGATAGCCTCCCTGTCTGAATAGCACTAATTTCTGACGTTCCTGTGATTTGTTTTTCACTTCTATCTTTATTAAACAAAATTACGCCGTCAGCATGTAGCAACCTACACCGGCCTTGATCTTCTTTTCTGCTGTTTTTGGGTATGCATTGATCGATCACTAATTGTTTGCTGCTCCTTTCCAATTTGACTGCCAGTTAAGTTATTTGGGTGGTGTATTCCACTGTTACAAAAACATTGGGTGAATCAGTAGTTGAAACTAGATATTCAAATAAGGGTGGACGAATAACGTGGATTTTTGTTTGTTTTCAAGCACGAGGGAAGAAGTGACACCAAAAGCTTTTGTTGACTAATTTAGGAAAAAAACCGTAGCAAAAGAGTTGGTTAAGGGGCTGGGAGGGAAAAGCCCTTTCATTGAAATGAGAAAACCTTGCAGTGAATAGGGGGGGCTTATGTTTATTGGTGAAGATAGATGACGCAGTGGTCGGACAAAGCCTGACCATTACAGCCTTCCACTGAGGGAGTCCACAAATAATTTATTTAGAGGTGTACCAGTAAAAGCTATGTTTTAAAGCTAATTCCTCCCTGTGGCTCTCACCCCGAAAACGGGACCCGCGGAAGGGAACTTGGTTTCGGAGTCAAAAAGCCACCCCCATTAGCCTCTCTGGAATATGCAACGTATGTATAATGGAAGCATCGTTTGCTGTATAGGACGAAGAGGGGTTCAGTTTCAAGAACAGGAAGTCCAGTGTATGGGCTTTCCGGGGCCTTTCATATGCAAAACTGGAGCGCTGGAGGAGAGCTCTGGACTATTTGAATAAAAATCAAGTGGGCGAATGTAAGATTTTCTGAAGGGGACTGTGTATGCGAGGGGTAGATTAGTACATGCAAATTCTCTGGGATTCCCCACTGCTTTCTATTCGAGCTCGTAACCAAGCTTCTGCACAAGTAATGACTGTACGGTCATCCAAGTATTACTTATGTGGTGCCGACCAACTGAATATCCTGACCACCGCTGCTGTGGCGTTTTCCGCTCTTCAACTTTCTGGCCTCCACTTTTGGGATCCAAAAACTATTAGCTGGGAATTTTAACTCGATATTTTACACTAAAACTAGCTTTAAGAGTTTAGTGTCCTACTAAAACAAATCCACTACCGATCAACATCGATTGAATAATAATATTGAATAATTTTTCGCTTGTTACAGAAAAATTACGTGAAGGTTTGGAAAATCTGATTTTCAAAAGAGACTTAATAACAATATAAGTTGAGTTTATATTGCAAAATTGTTGGGGTCTCATATTATAAGTGCCCTATTACTGACTGCACTAGTCTTGCAAACTGGTTTATGAACTGATTAAATCTTTTCTATAACAGTTTTACCATTTTCCTTGGCACTACTGCAAAGTTTTACTTAATAAACTGACATGATATTGGATGTGTTTTTTGACTAACGGCCTCCTCGTGAATGCATATCCTTGTTATTTTCCATTCCACTCCAACGTTATTAGAATATCGTAGAAACAGACTATTTATTTTTGAGTTTTTTCGTCTCCACGACATCTATGTACACGAGCTCTGGTCGAGTGGAATATCGGACGACTCGGCATTAATCAAAGCTTTCTTCACAAAGGGAGGTCGAGCCTCACGTTTCTATTTGTGGACTTTTTCAGCTAAACGCTGAATGGCGTCCTTTGTACTCGGAGCTAATTGCTCGTCTAGGAGGCATATCACCCTGCAAGCAGCTCACGGACCATTTGACTCTCTGCTCATTCATTTGATTCCTGAAAAACCCTCAGAAACCATCTGGCGACTCGGTGTCACCGATCAAAAACTCTTTTTCGAATATCTCCTTCAAATCATCGTTTAAAACGTCCTGCCGTACTAATTGATCAGGTTGATTAAACGGGGATTTCGACACCCACGACGGGGTTATCAGTGCCAACACCTCTAGGTGGTCTCTGATCTAAAAAAAATCGATCTCCCCACGCTCTCAACGAGTTCTAATTATAGTGCAACTTTGGAGGTCCCTCATCACTCCTTTTCACGTATCAACTAATTTTGAATTATTTGTATCTTTTCGCCTTTTAGATGGAACGTGGACGAGAGGGAACCACGCTCCGTCGAATACCCAAGCAATAAAATTCCGTCCTTTTTAAGGCTTGCCAAGTTCGCCGTCTCCGTAATGCAACTCTTTCCGGGGAACAGGGCCTTCGCGCTGGCGTATTTTCTCTCTCTCTTTGCACCGTCTAAAGCAGTTACTCTTCCATTCAAAAGCGTCTTTCCTTATCCGACGAAGCCTTCCGATATAAACTGCTATCTTTTATATCAAGGGCAATTTGCCGCTAAACCGGGCGTGGACGGCTCTCAAATCAAACGGTTGGTTTGCTCAACCTAAAGATGGCTCTTTTTTGAGAGCGGAAAGTATTTCGTGGAGAAATTGTAATCCGATTTTTGTTGCACCACTCTTAGCGAATTTTCGAAGAAAATGAAGCTATTGCAATGGCTTCCACATTTTAGTAATGCAAATTTTTGAACATTTTCGTCATGGGATTCCGTTTCAGACCAAGGAGTTCGTTGGTCAGCATTTTTGGAGTACTCCAAGGGGTCAAATTTTGAAAGTTTAGAGTCAACAATCGCTAAAAAAACATATTTTTTGAGGTTTTTGATGTAAATTACATAGGAACATAATTATGGTATATTCGGAATCAGCGTGCAATTTCCTATAAGAATCACCCACCAAATCGGTTGAAATTAGTCTTTGAGAATTCGCTCATCAACTCATGCTGCATGAATGGAACGTTTTGTACCATTTATACCTTACTTCAAAGTCCTACACTCACAAATGCACGATTCTGATCATCCGCGCGTTGCTCAAAAATTGGATTACTCATACCTCAATGTTAATCATTGGATCATTTTTGTTGGCTCAGGTATCTCAGAGAAAGCTTTATCTCTCTTAAATATCTCAGAGAGGACGGATACATGGAGGTTGGTATGATATAATATGGGAGTGGTTATGCTATTATGAAGCCATTTAGATTGTTAGTCTCCTGCCTGAGGGGGACCTTCAGCCCCCAACGTTTATCCACTTCAAACGCAAACGAGGCGAAATTTCGTTCTGAAAATAGTTTCTGAACTGTACAAACATAAATACGGCAATTATTATCAATCATATCAAATAATGATTTACAGGTTTTTGGAAAGTTTTAGCGCTGAATATAGAGATGGAAAAAGCTGTACTTATGACTTCCACAAATCTTCCTGCAAAAAAGACAAATTAATGTCAATGAATTTTTTCTTTTGAAAGAGAAATCGGATTAGATTAAAAAATTCGTTGTGATTATTTAGGAGGTTTTCAAATATAAACCCAAACTTCCTAAACTGATGATCCCACAAGTTGCGAAATTCCTTGACAAAGTTTTTTTTACGTTTCCACGGATCAAACCATGTTGAAATCATCGGCTGTAACTAGCAGCGTCGGGCGAGGAGTGGAAGGAGATCGTTAATCCATCCTATCTTTGGTCGTAAATAAAACAATAACCTCAGCTTCAAACAATGTGAATGAAAAAATACGGATTATGCACTGAGAGATAAGGTGACACGGTTGAACGAGTAACGTTTTCTCATTAAGTGTGTTTTAATTCGATAAAAGACAGGAAACCCGAAGAAGGTAATTCAAAAACTCAAGGGAATTAACGCTGAAGTTTTATTATACCTAGTTCCAGTGACAAGGACTGTGTTCTTGTTTCTCGAGCTGTGGTGATAATTAAAACTGCGAGTCGCCTATCTGGTGTAGCTTAATTTTCGAATATTCAGTTTTATGTGTTAAACTCAGTAATACCAATGCGTTACGTAGGATTTCACGTACCTAGTTCGCCACAAAATATTACAAGCCACTTCAAATGGGACGTAAACCAAATGGAATATTCCAGGAGAAATCAGTATTTTTCCATTCCTCGAGTCGATCGTAGCACAATCTTTCGAGGCTGACCATGATTTTGTCTCTAACCATGGGGGAGTTTAGAGGAGATGCGGAAGGTAGTCGATTCAAGTTCAATCCGGAACAAAACACACATTTTTAAATAAGGCTACAAATATAAATATTCGCCGAGACACCAAAGAAAATCATTGTAAGAAGAACCATAATATCCAAATTTGTGTCGAGTTGCAGGAGGAACTCGAACAGAAAAATTTAACCTTTTACGGAATTATAGAAAAATGATGTAATTGGTTGAATTCATGGTCCATAATATCTGGTTTCGAAACATTTGAAACCTAAATAATCAAATGAATCAAGGTTCTCCTGTACGTCAATCTACAATCCTTTGTTGAATTACCTCATTCATTGTTGAAATCAAAATATCTTTTTGAATAAACCGAAAAAAGCAATTTGGCATTCGATGCCTTAAAGTGGCCTCAGTGTGTTATCTACATCAAATTCTCTCGCATTCGTTATTTTGATTCATTTTCCAGCCTTGGAAGATTTATGTTTCTAATGGATTGAATTAGGATGGTAGAACTTCTGATTCCTATTCCTACTTCATTCATTTATTCTACCGACGAAGATATCGGGTTCGTAGCTATTCCGAGATCAATTTTTGTACAGGAGCACATAAGAAGCAAATTTTTCTGCACAGAAATCGTGCTTGAAAAAGTGTTAATAATATTATACTTAAACATCGCATTTCTCAATCGAATTTAGTTTCATCCCTACGAAATGCCCAATTTCATTCCTACGAAATTGGGAAATACTAAATTTGGTTGAAAAAACACTAATTATGGCTGAAAAAAAAATTGCTAGGGAAAAAACTAAATTTGAATGGGGAAAAACTGAATTTGATTTGGAAACACTAAATTTGACTGGGGTGTGTGTGGGTAGGTAATTTTTATACCGTTATAGAGATGATCAAATCGGCAGGAAGAAATCTTCAAGTGCGGTCGTCTAAATCTTAGATTAGATGGAATATCATAAATTTCGATTTTTATTTTGTGTTAATCAATGGACGTTGCTCTACTGCTCCATTATCAAGTAACTTCGTATGTTCTCATTTTTCCGTCATCCCCCATTTCCTTGACGTCAGCCAGCCGTAGGAGTGACAATAGTTCGAACGACTGCGGCCTAAGTGCGTTTTCCAGTTGAGGATCTGTCAAACCAACGGAAGGGGGCTTGAGATAGAACTTATGCCATCATATAAAGATGTGGGGAGGGAGTGGGGGTGCAAATAATATTGCTTTCAACCGCAATAAAAATAAGTCAAAAGCGTTGACGCTAACCAGCAGCCCTATGGCACCCCATCGTGAAGAGAGGTTTGTCGGAGGGTTCCCAGTCACGATGAAGCCACTAATTCAATTGGGCAAAGTAATCATCGCCTTATTGTTTACCAGCGGCTGTATCCCTCGAGACCTCCCCTTTCGAAGGAAGCGCCAGTCAATCCCATATTACGAGGGCAATTTTGGTAGGGAAACCCGACTGAATTCATTGAAGACATTGAGTGCTATAAACGGGCCCTCTCAATTCGATAAACAATTTATTGGGAACTACAATAAAACGCTGCAAATTATTATCTATACATCGGTTGATTATTTTCCTGTAGTATAGATAAATCAAACACCTGAAGATAATGACGATAACACAGCTTATCAAAGAAAACATTCAACTCGATTCGATGAAACCAACAAAACAATTGCATTTTTTGATCAGCTGGTCTTTGGACAGGAAATTGGCCTAACCCGGAAGATTTGCGATTCGAGCATGTGTTTCTGCTCTTTTTTCCGTTCAAACCTCAAGTCCTTACAGGGAGCGAGCGGTTGGCCCTACAGTGCTCCGCGAGATCTCGTACGAAGATTTAAAAAAAAAGGTTTGAAATCAATATACCTTCTTATTTGAAGTTTTCGAGGTAGGGCATTTTGAAAATAGCATCCCCTAGTTTCTACCCCTTAAGGAAGACTGACGGTAACACCAAGTTTCGGGGTACGACTAGGCCCCAAATATAATAAATTATAATAATTATTGAAATGATTATTATAATAATTATTGAAAGGATTCTCATAGGAACTAGGTAAAATGCCAACTTCACATTGTAACGAGTAGTCTGGTTCAATCACTGCATTTTCACAGATGATTATTTCGTTGGATAAAACAAAAGTATTGGCATGGGGATAAAGGAAACCAAACAACATACCGTAAACATTTTTTGATAAGTCTTTCGAAGATATTATTCTTGAAGTTAATACCAAGTCTCAAAATTTCCAACAATAAATAATCATTTAATTCTGCAGGATGGCTGGAACGAGAGAGATCAACACAATGGAAGGATTTAGGAACGTGAGGCTATCAGCGCTTGCTAACGAAGAGGGAAACTGGCATTTACCAACGACAAATTTTCTTGAGGATTTTATTGAAGGTCTCTTCGAAGGAGATACCGGAATACAAATTTTGAGACGTCTGATGGAGTGTCCAATCGTCTTTGGACCTCCGGACAACCGAAACGCTGCGAACCCCACAGACAGTACGGATCTTCTCATTGAGGAAATCTGCAGAACGGATATCGGAATGCGAATTTTGAAACGGCGATGGACAGAGCACGTTCAATCGTCTTTAAACCTCCAGACAACCAAAACGAGGCGAACCCCACTGACTCAATTCTGCCACTATCTATCATGGTTCCCAACGTTACTGTTAATTCTTGGTTTACTACGTATTAACGTTCATATTCGTATTCACAAGTAAGTAGGTATCTGATGGTAGATTGAAAAATGATTGAGATAATTCAATAAAATGGTTTGTGTGAATTTCAGGTTTAACCTTCTATTTTCCTTCTAAAAAATTCTTTTGACGACAAAATCCCTTAGTATGATAGTAAAGTGTGGATGTTTGTGACTCAATCGCGAACACGGAATTCAACCAATAGGTATAACTGGGTTTTTCGCAGAATGGTAATAGCCACCAAATTCGCAAAACCTGAAACTAGGTATTCTACCAAATATGATGACATTTTTAGAAATTGGATTAGCCATCAGACGGTCCCTTATGAATTTCATCACCACCGAACTAGTGATGGCGTTTGAGCATGCGCAAACGTGAATTTTCAGAGCTGAATCAAACTTGGAGGGTACTTGGTGTAAGATGGCTGCCTATGAATTTCATGGCGATTGGAACTGTAATTCTGTAATAGCCGCTGATATAAGAGATAGCTAAACTACCTTCCGAACTTTTCATTGAGATGAACAATAACGTCGTGAATTTTGGTCGTGTTCTTCGAGCATAGCGCATTGCATTGAAAAATGGACCGCAATTTGACCCTGCACGTTCGAGTTACCTACTTTACCTACTATGAAAAACGAATCCAATACAGTAATATTCCACGCTCTACTGAAGGAACCATTGCTGCCCTTCATTAAGGCTTTTTGGCTCTAAAAGGAAGATGAAGCCAAACTGATATCCCTAAAAACTTTAATGCCAATAATCCTCGTCGGCAAAACGAATAGTATCTCGTGGGGCCGAAAACTATTGCGGTGCAACCAGCTGGAAATACGGTTTGCGCATCGGCGCCCACAGTTCAACACAGAGGTATTAAATCCTGATAACAACCCGAAAAAATGACGTTCCTCCGTATTGAGGTTGCGCTTTCATATTTTCGGTTCCTGGCGGTTAGCCAAGCATCCAAGTGGATACAATAAGCACTAAAATGCATTTCGTTAATTCAATATTTTTCCACTCCTCGGTTTTTGCTATCCGAAGCGACATTTTAAAACAGTACTGTCAGTTGTTGGGGACACGACGCACCTGGATGAGGTTCTTTAAGTTTGTGACATTTTTGTTGAGTGAATTTTGATTTTATTGAAGTCGAGCCATCAGGTGTGAGTTGCGGCTACATGTGCAGAAAAGTGTTGACGTAGACAGAATCTCACCGAACCGAGGGCATGATAGAATAGAGATCACCATATGGATAAACTAAAAGGTCAGGAAAACTATATTTTCTTCTTGGGAAATTAATAGTTATATGACAGCGACTTTCGTACCTACCATAATAGAATACGATATCAAAGTATTATGCATTATTATGGTAATATTAATACTGAATAATTGGTTGTTAAAAAAGTCGGGTTAAGCTAGAGAATGCAGAATAACTCACATTGACATGGTTCTGTATAGTTACAACGTTTCAGATCTGGGTTGTGAATGAAAACTAAGACATTTCAAGTTTTTTCTGTATTTCCTTGTAGAATCCCGGCAATTTTAATAATAATCAGCCTAAAGATTCTACCACAACTAATACTGTGTGCATAGTTCATGCAACGAAATTGAATTACTAAGGAACGTTTTTAGCATGGGACATAAGTAGTAATCCAATCGATCTATTAGATAATTAGTTCATTTTGGTCGAAATGGTAGGTGGAAACCATGTCTTAGATGCCAAATTCAACTTGGGGCAAATGCTAGGGGTATCAATATTTAACAGGAAATATAATTTTCCTGTGCTCTTATCACAAGTCTTTTCTCCAAGATTTTCTGAGAAACACTATGATTTTACTGACCATTCAAACTACGATATTTCGAAATGCTACAGTCGACAAACGATTTAATTCTTAGCAGGCACCTGAGGTGAGAACGGCGACTTAGCACTCACTCTTCAGCGCCATTCTCACTTCAGGCGTCTGATAGGAAACACCAGCTGTGGGTTAAAGATGTGTTTTCCTCGGTGCGACTGGATGATTTAGTCGTAACGATTGAGTAACTAGGTGAATTAGTCGTCGACCGTCACAATCGAGCGGAGATGAAACATTAACGACTCAATCGTTGAGTCGCACAGAAGAAGCGACCAGGGTCCAAAACGCACCTCTGGAACGGTCAAATTCATCAGTTAATTCGTCATTAATCATCTATCTAGTTTTATAAATATACCTTCCACCGCCATTGGAAGGAAGGTACTATGACTAAAGTTTACTTTAGTCTACGTTGTTTCTCACTATTGATCTGGTTAGGGTTCAAATTAAATTGATAAGGAACTTAAATTTTCAGTAAGTAAACACTACCTTCTTAATTAAAACTGCAAAAGTGCGTTCTTCCCATACTTGATTGCGAACTAACTTGGGCTTTTCTACCTCGAAAAACTCATCATTCCTGAAAATATGAACAGAAAAAACTTACCTAGAAAGTATTTTTGAGACGCAGCCGTGAGAGACGCGGAGCTGGCGGGAGATGTCGCAGGGACGGACGCCGTTGTGCGCCAGCTCGACGATCCGCTGCCGCACGACGTCCGGCAGCGGCCGCCCGTTCACGAACACACCGCCCAGCTGGTTCACGCCTCCGTGGCCTGGAACAAGAAAACCACGGATCGCTATAGAATCGACAGGTAAAAAATTAATTAGGAATTTAAGTGATTTCGCTGAAAAATATCCAAATTTATTAATACCGTTTACATTAACGTAGGATGTCCCATTAAAGACTACCTACAAATATATTGTTCGTTGGTGCCATCTTGTACTTAATTCGAAAAGGGATAGAGAGTGAAGATATGACAGTTGCCTCTTCGAGTATATGTGTGGGTATGGTCCGACTTGTTTCGCTCTAATATCTTGCCACATCAGAGAATTTACGTAGTCTCCATGGAATATTCTTACTTAAGGGTAGCTAATCATATTGTATACAAATCTTGCTGCCAAGAATAGTATTAATTTTATATTGTTCGTTGGTTTTTCATCATGGTTTTCTCTTTCATCTACCTTGTGGGCGCTTATTCATTGTTCTCCTTACTGGCACATACCGCTTACTGATACATGTGTGCTGGCAGCTGGATACATTAGATAGGACTCGACCCCTCGAAATATCCTATGGAGACCACGTTTGAAGACCCTAATGAGGCTAAATATTGAATCGTAACTATTCGGACCATAACACGTTCAGGAGCCAACTATTCAACTGCTTCACCGTCAACCCCTTTTCGAGACAACATATACCGTTAAATTATTAAATGATTATTTGTGAACAATAATTTAATTAAAAATCAAACACCAGCTAATAAAATAACAATAAAATTTAAAACTACGTAGAAATAATCATTGTATGAAATAATTAAGTACTGCATTTGCGTCTACCATCACATTCTCACGGCTTCCAAGTAGATTATGTTGCAACAAAGAGTTGATTTTCAAATACGGAAACGACACAATTTCACAAGAATTTCTTCCACTCTTCCAGCCTCTACAGGTTAACCAAATTTTCCCAGCAAGAGAATAATTCTGCATTCTATCAGATCATCAGTATCTTTTGATCTAGATTTCCTGAAGATTTCGAATTATAATGATATTGTAAAGTACATCTTCTAAAAAATGAAACTTACTTCTAATAAAAACATTCTATACCTAGAAGTCCAAATCTGCCACATTCAATGCGAATTAAGTGAGTAAAGTGCCATTCAGAAGAACATATTTTCAAACAGGAATTTTTTCCTACAAGTTCATTTTTACTCGTCTTGTAATCATAAAACGATTTACAACTCAACCCAGAACAAAAAAAAAACGGAATTTTTTTGATAATGACTTTTGATGGATTTATGATTTTAAAAATGCTTCACAAATTTCTCCACTACAACATATCCAATAATGTTCCGATAAGTTCATTTTGCCGTCTCGGGTGGTATGAAGCGCAAGTCTGAAATTGATCATCACCCGGGGGCCGAGTTCAACTCCCGGCTGAGAAACGTAATTTTCTCAGAGAGAGGATGAGGAAAACTGAGTGTTGACAAGTAGTAGTAAATAATAATTGAGATGACGTGGAGGTAACGCGACGAAATCAATATAATGTATATATTTTTTTTTTTAAATAATAATTGATTTTCGTTCACTTTAAAACAATGCTAACCTAAAAATTATTATCGCGTTCCTTATTTTCCAATATTGTTTGGGACGAGAAGGCAGTGGAGACGATCTCCTCATCACACTAAGGTAATTGTAAGCCTCAATTATCAATTTGTAACTAATAATGAACTCGAAAAACTAACCGCACTTTAAATTCGTTCAACAGCAGCGTATAAAATGTAAAATATATAAACTGTATGGAAAATATCGTACTTGAAGATGTGCTCGTTACGAGTGGCGGAGAATTCGACTCTATTTTACTCACAACAATGGCGATCATGAATGTGGGTTGAAATCACTTCATCACAATTAATTATTGGCGGATGTATACGAATTTATACACAGACTCTGATGAGACTATCAAAGTACTGGTCTTCAATTCGTTCGTAGAATCTTCGTTTCATTTTAATGCGATTCACATTTCCACTCAATTAGGAACTGTTTTAAGTTACCTACTAACAGTTTAAGTATGTTGAATTTTCGAATGATAAGAAGTTATGTAGTTGCCTTGTAATTATGTGAATGATATTTATTTTCGGATCAAATTCAACATAATAATGGTTAGTTGATGGAATGTAAATACTTTTCAGCATCAGCCTTCAGATCTCATGAAAGTGTTACAAAGCAGCACCCGTTCACTCAGAGCACCATCGGTATTTTAATTTGTTGTGCCAATTGGAATTATAAGACCATAAAAATTAATTTCAAGTTTCATCCAATCAATTCACGTTTTCCAGAAAATGTTTAGGAAGTTTTGCAAGGTTAAGTAAAAGGTAATTCCATGAGAGATGGACCAGTGAGTGAGATGGACTGAAGCCGTAATTTTGATTAAATGTCTTGAGAACGCTCCACCAGCTCTCTAGTTCTGTTTTAGTTCTGTTGTTAGTTGTTTTAAGAGTGCCAAGGTGCTTCACGAAGTTTTTCCGCTCGTGTTTCTACTTCAAACAATTATTAATTTGAATTCAAGGTGGGAGGGGTGGAATTCGTCATCTGTTACCAAAGGGAGCAAAGAATACACTTTTCACTAAGTATAAGTACTTTCAAGTTTTAGTGGCTTCTCCGTGCTGTAAGTTGACAATAAACGTGAATGAAATAAAAAATTCACGACCAAAAAATATACTATTATGTAGTTATAGGAGACATCTTCTGAATCGTTGACGCTTATCGAATGTAATATAACGGTGATGATGAAAAGAAATGGTACGAAGACGTTAGCATTTCCCCACAAAATGGACCGCTCATACACTGGGAATTTCGGTTTGAATTTTATTTATTTTGATTTGATTTTTAGTGATAGATTTGAAGAAGTGTTGACTGTTATTTATTGAAAAGTAGGATGCAAATAAATGTTTCCCAAGTTTAAATCTGATGGCTGTTCGTATTACATTATTTTGAAAAAAGGTGGTCCATCCTCCCGGACTTAATCTATTGCTCGAAACCGTATCGCTAAAATACGTTGTTTTATAATTAATTTGAAATTCTTTGGAGTGATTCCATCGTACGGTAAATATTACTACATATGGATTCCGTTTTCGTGTCACTGATAGATTTTTGTACTGGTTATTATACCAACAACTATCAACTTTTGTCACGGTAAAAACGCAACAGAACTGTGTGAATTCTTGTTCGCGGGCTCGCGATCGCTTTTCGGAACACGTTGCACCACGAATGAAATTCGCAAACTATCTCACCACATCAAAAAGCGCGATTATAGCACCGCTGTGGGCGGTGACGCGGAATTTGAACAATCGGTATTACGGGGATATCTAAGCAATGAAACGCAGAACAATGGTCGATACGAAATATAATAAAAATCATGAAAATTAAACTGGAGAATGAATTAGGGCCCAGAACAGGATAATGCATCTAGACAATGAATGATCCCACAAATGATTACCTACGTTGATGTTCTTTTTTGTGGTTAAGTTTTTTTGGGCTTATGGTATCCACAGTACTTACCTACGTAGCCGATAGAATGGTTTTAGACGCCGTGAAAAGAAGAAGTGTATTATGATCTTTGTTGTAGCATAATCAAGTCTTCGCATCTGAGAGTCATCACCTAAAAAAATCGATTTTCCGGTGGAAATGTCTCTCGTCGACATTTCGAAAACTTCATGTGTTAAACTCGAGATCCCAAACTCCACCGTATATTCTGTGCTACAAAAACGATTTTAGAACATTGAAAGATTTCTCACGGGAGTATGTTGTGTTACTTACTCTTCCAAGCGTGAATTGGCAAAACAGAATGAATAATTTTTTAACCAGGTTAGTAATAAAAATGTTTGATGGTTCAAAATTCCTTGCACCTCCTCCTCATCCCTCTTGATCCTTCATTTCCTTGTTCCTTGGTCCACTTTCTTGAACGTAGTCAGGATATGCCTACTGAAATGTAGCCCTAACAATATTATCTCGGGGTTTGCAGCTAATACCAAACTTTTAATCAGATTTTGTGGCCCAAAGTTGACGTTATATTGTCAAACAAATTGTTATTTCTGCATGACACTCGAAGAGTGATCTTCAGTATCAGTTCTATTTCAGAGAAAATACAAGATGGAAGGTTAGGGTGTCAGAAACTTTGCCAATACCTCAAAATTCGTTTTGCATTTATATATTAGCGAAATTATTTGTTTACGATCGATTTCTCCAATTTTGACAGCTCTAAACACAAAAATTCATCGATAGCCAATCCACAATTTCAAAACCTTTGGGATGATGTCTTTCGCATTTCTGTGAACTACCTACCATTTATGAACGATGATTCGAACGATTCAAAAATAAATAATTATAGTATGTCGAAGAGAAGTTGTGGTTGGTCTCTTTGAATCGGAGCAGAGTTAGAATAGCTAGAGTAGAGTTTGAATAGCTCAGAGTTATGGTATAGTTCATTGAGGCTATAGGTCTTGAATGCCCCATATGAATTCCGTCAACTATCAAATCTCCAAAACTCACGACCCTCGAGATTAATATCGCTCAAATTTGTGTAGTAGTTTAGTGGTATGTTGAAAATAATTTCCCATCGCAATATAGGATGTCGTAGAAACAACAATCGCCGCGACAATCACTCAAAGTGTTACGGCAGTTGGGTGTACCAAAAACCCATCTATTATGAACGACAGGCCAAGTTATGGATTCATGAATGTCTCTGGACCAGATTTTCAACATTTAAGCGTAGACGACCGACGTGCAAAATTAGACCATTCGACTGGCACAAACTATAAACTAAACCAAAATTGTTACGATTCGCTTGTCTGTATATAGAGAACCGATTAAGTCGATGATAATGTTGATGATCCAATCCTGATGCCTCGGGAACCTGATGTCTCATTCCGTGCAATTCAAAAAGGCACAATCGACGCCGTCTTTTCTTTTCAGCGCCGGTTTTGAAAAGGATCATCCAAAAGTTATGCTTTTGGCAAGTTTGCGAGCGGGACCTTATAAACGGCTTCATTGTGGTGGCTTCACAATAGGACACTCCACTCCCCTCTTGTGCCCCGTCACACGACCCTATGTCGCTACTCCCACCACCAGTAAATCATCTAAGAAAAACCGCCTTGTTTTCCCTCACACCCTCTTCTATTCCCTGCTCTTCATACCTACCTACTTCGAAAAGTTGTGAAATTATGAAGTGAAGATCGAACATTGTAC
>JAEMON010000009.1:7226311-7238131 GCA_030264115.1 Lygus lineolaris | reverse complement strand
GACGTAGACTCTGAAAATTATTCCTTTCTGGGGCTTTCGAACAAGTATGACGAATAATATAATACATAGGTATACAAGTATTTTTCTCATCCAAAGACAGGTCCGACTGACACCTACCATGGTTGACTCATTTGTGATGCTTTTCTCTTGTGCCCCGACTCAGGCTTCCACAGCGCCCTCGTAAGCGCGCAGACAGTTGGGGAACTTTATGGTAATGAAGGAGGATGCTGAGCAGATGACCCGGAACATCATAGCGAAAATTAACTCGGATACGTCGGGGAACTGTTTGGTTAGTAAACTTGACGTCGTTGACTGCTAGCGAGGTTGATGGATCGCTTCAGGAGAGCAGCCTCTGTGAAATATGTGCCCGGTGCGCGGAAGGGGGGGCGCTGCCCCCGCTGGGCCCACGACGAGCTAAAAACGTAGGGTCCCGAGCTCTCTTCATTTCTTGGTTCGCCGGCTCCGTCTCTCCATCATCTCTTATCCCCCGGGAAACCTTCGTGGTCCACGACAGCGGGGAATATAACCTTCTCCCGATATAACCTTTAAAATAACCTAATCTAACGGTGACACTTTTTTTACCACCTCCTCTTCCTTTGGAAACTTGAGGGAGATGAAGGTGATGCGATTCTGAAAATATGACTTGCCATCGTGTTATCTTTTCTCTTGAGAGAAGGACGAGTTAAATAACCGAATACCTCCGGTTCTTTCCTTTGTTTAAGCCTCAAGAGAGTCAAAAATTATATACCTACCTTACCCGTACCCATCCTAACAACATTCTATCCCTACTAGGAAAATGAAGCATGGAAGTCAGATTTCGAATTCAAGGCAGTCGCCGATGAATCACTCTAGCGTAATTTCATATTCCAATTAATACCCTAAAATTACACACGCTTTTTCCGTATTAACATAGACTTTTTTACCTTTGGGGAAGTAATTTCTTTTTTCACTAAACTGTTAAAAAAGCAAGGAATTTTCCATTGTGGGCACTCTCATTTTAGTGCGAAAACATCTCATTTTAAGGGGAGGAGGGGTTAAATTTCTCTCGATTGCAAAGGTTTACAACTTTCTTATTGAAAATAATAAACCAAAAGCACTGGTTCACTCCAAAGGTCACAAATGGAGCACACGCATTTCTGCAGAGTATCTGCAGCATTTGGAACTGTGCTGCAGTCCACTTTACATAACTGAGAACGACTGTGACAGGAGTTGGAGGAGAAAAACACGAACTGTACCGATGGATTAATTTATATTCTATGGAAATAAGTGGAGTGGGGCTAATGGAAAATCCCTTTGTGATCCGGAAGCAGGAAAACAAGTAAGAGGGGGAACGTCAGAGATGAGGGGATGTCGGATGAGAAGCGTCAAATTTAGGTAGTTTGCGGTTCCAATTAGGGGTTTTCGGTTTGTACGAGGGGCCTGTACGAGGGAAGAGCTAATGAAGTTTGTGGAGCCTGCGGTACAAAGTACAAGCCTCCTGGGTTGGGAGAGGGCGGCAGTAAATATGTAATGCGTCCTGGCGAAGGAGTGGGGGTAAAGGGCGGTAGAGATTCGCCCTTGACTCCTTCCATATTCCTCTCTCACTCCCAGGGACGGTATGAATTCTTAAAAACACCTCCACCACCAACAACCTCTTCCCGCTCCCACGACTCATTTTCCAAAAGCCAACCGCTCCGCGACCCCAGCCGCATTTTCGTTTCCTTTCATCACCACATGCGTAGCACTTGCTAAAACGTCTTTCGCCAGTCTGCCATTAACGCTCGCCTATCATTTATTCATCGGACACGGTTCTTTCAAGTTTCTTCTCCCCACAAGTTTTTTTTTTTTTTTTACTTTTCAACTTTTGGAGTCTGAAGAAGAGATATTTGGAAGGGACAACAACCAACCGCCTCTCAATTGAAATACCAACCCAAATCTCAATAAACAATTCAAACGTCTTTTCAAACAACCAACTGATCAAATTAATACAGTGAAACCTCGATAAGTGCAACCTCTTTAAGTGCAAATCCTGCCTAAGTGCACAGGAATGTGTGTTCCCTTCACCTTCAGCTCATTTTACACTGATTTTCACCTCTGCAGGTGCAATAGGATCCTCGATAAGTGCACAATGAATTTTAGAGGGGAACGTACACAACTGTACATAAATCTCCTCGTACACATACTGCAAGGTAGAATCTTTCGACTTGGAACTTTTCTGTTTATATCTGGTTTTTATCTGTTTATGTATCTGGTTCATGTGTCACGTGATGTGTGCACTTCAGTTCGTTTTTGCTGTTCGACCAGTGTTCACCATGTCTAATAAACTGACTACGCTTACGATTCAACAGAAGGTGAAGGTGTTGGAGGATCTGGAATTTCAATCGAGGAATGATGTTGCTGAGAAGTATGTGGTGATTTTATCAACCATATCTCGTCTTTTTAGCCAAAAAGAGAAGATTTTGAAGGAGAGGACGAAGTGCCAGGTGCACCCCCAACGATTGTTTCACGGCTTGAGGCATAATTATGTTCGATCATCTCTGACTTGCAGACGAGGTACCTGGTGCATTTTTTCGGCACTAGGAGAAATGAGTGTCTTCATAGAAAGAAAATTTACAAACAGACTACTGCTGACAATTGTTCACGGGAATGATCTTTTTTCAAAATAAATGCCCTTTTTTCGTGAAACCTCTGTTAGTGCAACGTTTTTTCCAACCTCTGAGTGAAAACTCAGAAACTGAAAATCCTCCATAAGTGCACAAGAAAATGCGATCCGTTGGGATTGCACTTATCTAGGTTTCACTGTTATACAGAACAAATCAGAACATAATCATAAAATGATGTACCAAGTGGATGAATGATAAATTAATTTTGCTTCCAAGTCTTCACTAAGCAGCCTGTAGTGAAAGCATCGTTATAATTTTTGACAGGTGAAAATTTTCCTCAAACATCATAATTTTTACTCACATTGTACGTTTCAGACCTTCCTGAACAAATTTGATTCCGTTTCTGTATATATTATGTGCTCCTATCAATCTGCTCTCTGTGTCAGTAAATTCTCGTCACTTCCACAATGCCCCAATTCGTCTTCCACAATTTGCATCCGATTTCAACCCTGCATGATCCTAAATGAACATCATAGCAATCGGACCAATGGTAGCGTCCACGCGAGTACAAACGCAAAAAAAAAATCAAAGTAATGGGGAAAACATTTTTTAATTTGTTTGTCAATGTAGGTTAATATCAACACCAATTTCCCCAACTATTAAGAAATTGTAATCTAAGAAATTTAGCTATCAAGATAATTCGGTAGTTACCTAACCCATTGCAATTAAACTCAAATTTATTATGTTAATTTAAATTAAAAATTAAGTAATTTAAATTAATAATTATGAACACTTCAAAATTGTTTTGAATTAATTTGTGCGTGAATACGACAATTTGTAATTTTGAAGTCAAGTTCAAGGTTTTACATAAGTAACAAATTCTAGATTTCCAATATTGAATCACTTATTTAAATCGAATTGATCGCATTAAATCAGTATAAAATGTATTTCATCTACTACTACCCATTACCCCCAGTTATGGATGGGTGGATAATTAATTATCCACCTATACACGAGTCAATTATCTCGATGTGGGGGTTGGTTAGTATGACATTAGCCTACTAATACGTCTGGTATTACGTCCTCAATACCCACAAACAGAAGCGAGGTAGTGGAGGGGGTCCATTAGTGCTCCCACAAAGGTGAGTGAACGTAAGGACAGGGGGTGGGGGTGGGGGGTGATCACAATCAGTGTATTAAGGGTAATTTGCATCTCTGTCGGAAGCGACCCGAGATCACGTTAAGGAGCGTCCCTGTGATCAGAAGCTGGAACCTCTCCTCCCAGCTCTATCGGGGTGTCCACAACGGCTGTCAAGGGGGACGAACGCCACTTGGCGCATGCGCGAGCGCTGACATCCAAAACTGAGTTAGAACGAACCTAGTGAAAACATCAAGTAAATACTCTAGAAATAAGTATGTACTTGCTATTGCCCTGTGTAGTATGAAAACAAAAAGTTCCTTTCATGCAGCATGACTTGATGAGAAATTTTCAGAGAATTATTTCATCCGATTTAATGGGTGATTCTTATAGGAAATTTTGAGCGGATTCCGACATTTATTTACCTTTTTTCCCCAAAATTTGACCCCTTGGAGTACTCCAAAAATTCTGGTCAACGTATTCATCATTCTTTCGATATTACTTATCGACATTTTGAATTTTTTTGGCATTTTATATCGATTCCAGGGTCAGATATCGTCTGGAGTGACACGCACACACATATATAATTATGTGTATATTGTGACAGAGCCATGAGCTGTTCCGTGGAGGTTGAAGGACAACCACGGACCCTTCCACTCGAGGAGTTGATCGCCTGCCCTCTGAGCGTAAGTACCTATCTGATTCATTAAAATATCTTTCCCTCACCCTTGTGGTTGAATTTCCAAATATAGGCATTTATCTACATATTCCTCACCCCCATTACAGAGCCTTACGCATAAAGGATAGGTACGTAGTAATAATAATAAATATTCGATTTGATACCTATTTACTTTTATTATTATACAAATCCTTTCTTCTTCACTGAAGAAGTAGGTAGTAGAAATTCCTAACATAAACACAATAGGATTCTAGTATCGTGACCTCTTCTCTACTATTTACTTAATTACCTTAAAGATTCAAAGTCTCGAAAAAATGTATCACTGAGTGACATACATTTTACAAGCTCAGCAGTTTATAAATATGAAAAAGTGTAAACTTCAGGAATCGTTTTAAAACGGTCTGAAACGGATTTCCATGGAGAAAGTTTTTTAAATTAGAGAATTAGAGAATAAAAAATGTTCGTCCATTCCTCATTGTACTTTGCATTTACTAAGGTTATAATAAGAAGACTTTGTTTTAATAAGAAAGACGCTAACTGTAGTTTTCATGAAGAATTATTTATTAGTTGGGTCCATGATTTTGTTATTCTTGCAATCGCCGTGATTCAACCGGGTACTACATTGGCCAAAACTAGCGATACCAGCGGGCTTCCTTTTTCATACAGGTACCTACTTCCCAGCTGAATCCCAACTATTGCGAAAAAAACAATCTTGAGGTCCCTTGTTCGTCTCTGCCATTCCTCTCTTCCTCACTCCCCTCTCACTCTCTGTCACTCACTCTCTCTCTCTCTTTTTCTCTTTCTCTCTCATTCACTCTCTCCACTGTGTATTTGGACTTAGGAGGGGAACGGCTTCATAGCCTGTCGTGGGTGGGTGGAGCTTAGTTCTGAGAGCTACCGATAGATACCACTACCTCATTGAAGCCCTCCTTTGTCTGCTATCTCCCGGGTCATAGTCGAACTACTTGGAAAGGTTTGGATACATCTGCCCCCACACCGACGCGATAAATCGCGGTATATTCAAACTCACTTGAATTTCGGGCAGACATAGGAAAGTAGGTACCTACCAAAAAAAGCTGAGCACCGTCGAAAGACCACCTATTTCTTCTCTTGATCTTTTTAACTAATACAACAATCGCATTTTGCTCATTTTCATAAATTATTTTCATCTCGTGATCCTGACGGTTATTAGCTGGTGCAGCTATTAATTATCTAAGTAGGTACGTAGGAGCAGTAGTAGCTAATAAGTGCCTACCTACGTTGTTTCGATCGACAACCAAAGACAAAAAAAGAAGAATCTTCATCATTGGACACGATGAATCAGGCTTTAAGTACCTCCACGTACTTAGGTACAAACATATTTTGCTTTAGGGCACGAAGCTGGACCAAAGTAGAATGAAACGTCACCATCCATTTCTATTATGTATCCAAAGTTCCAAAGCTCTCAACTTTCTCAACACACAGACATTATTTTACTCACCACACTTCATAGATCAATCCTCGAACTACCTACGTTATTTTTACAACATTTAGCATAGGAGTTGTAAGACAATGAGCTCAAAATATGTCTACAATAATTCTACCTATACCTATGACAATGAGCTCAAAATATGTCCACAATAAGTCTACCTATACTTATGACAATGAGCTCAAAATAGGTTCATTACGAGAAGTCTACCATTACCAACTTTACAAACTGAAAGGATATGCGGGATGTATTTTAATAAGCAAATACTTGGGTGATATGGGTCCTTCCCCCAAAAAAGTAGTTTGTACAATGTACCGAGTAACTGACTACAGAACATGGAATCACAGAAAATACGTCTCGCCTTTTGATTTTAAGAGCTTGGAGCCTCGAAGATCCTGAGAAAATCCCAGTGAGAGACGGTCACTAAAGGGAAATGAAGTGTGAGAAAGAATGCGGCATTCTCCCACATTTATTCAAAAAAGGGGGATTGTCTTCAGAGACTCTCGTTTTCATGGCTGGGAACCCGCCTGCGCTTCAAGTCCAACTGCCTCACTTAGATATACCTTTCAAGTTCAAGAGCTTTGTTATCATGCAGAGTTCAAGGTTACTGAGTAAAACGGAAGCACACCAGTCCGAATCTGGTGGACCACAAGTTCCTATAGGTACAAACCACTCTGTATCGCGACATGAGGTGTTTTACGTTCGATAAACAACCTGCAAGCTTTCAAGAATAACTTACTATAACCACATTACCACATACTCAAAGCGCCTCTTTCTTCAGCTCACAAGAAAGAAAAGTATTCATCAGAAGAAACTTCAATAAATCCTGTTGGATTCATAACTATAATCTATTGGATAAATTACTAAGCTCTGAATGTGCTGGTAAATGTAAAATTGTAATCGTAAAACATAATTTGGCAACTCTCAGTAGAATTCTGTAGCACAGCAAGGACAGACGGTGGTTAGCTCTGAATGTTTTTGATAAAGCTCTTTTTCTTTCTCTTTCGGGTAAGCCGAACTTAGTGTACAACAGAAAGTACGTATACTACCTACTTTTTTTGTGACTTATGATTTTATTTAGAAATTTAGGTATCTTCGCCGTAAGTGATACATGGATACCAATACGATAAATTCCTAAATCAAATCATAAGTCACGAAAATGGTAAAATTTATAAATTGTAAATTTTATTTGCGAAATTGAATTTTTTGTAATTTTGGATTCGTCTTGTCAAGACCTATTGATCTCTCAGTATAAGCAGGGGAGTAAGTAGATCTTCCACACTTTTCTAACATCTGAATGTATAGAATCAGTTGGTAGAGAAACTTACACGGAAATTAGTAGAATGAATTGTTTCGGAGCATTATGACAACCAATTTCAAGTTTCAGGAATATCTCGTTTGCGCATGAAGTGGTCCGATGGCGATGAAATTCGTAAGAGACCGCGTCTAGAGGCTACCCCACACAATCCATGAAAATTTCATCCAAATCGGACCATAATTCAGTGATGTTTTGCCTGGGACAAGTATGCAATTATCAGACAGAGAGACAGACAGACAGAAACTGAACCAAAGTTATTCAGAAAGCTTTGAAACTGGAAATTCTTATTTTGGGGAACATGAACTTCCGAACTGTGAGGAAGCAAACGGCAAGCGACATTCTGTATGCGGCTTTTCAAAATTTCCAATAAGAATCAGGTAGACAGCACTCAAAGATGGCTCTGACTAGCGAAAATACTTCAGTTATGGTATGTTAGCAATCATCATTATTGGTGATTTCCTGGTTCTTGAGGAACCCTCAAATTATTTACAGTTATCTCAATTTACGTATTATCTCACTATGTGGAATTTCAAATCAGGCTGAAGCAAAATCATGACAACACTGTTATGTTGAATGAGAAGGTATCAATCTGTAGGTGGCAGTATCTTTCACCGTTACGACTTTCAAATTCAGAAAAATCCCACGAAATTCCCGTATACCTCAAAATAACTATGCGATTGTTCAGTGTTCGTATTCTGTTTGTTGTTAGTCTGCTCGGTCACATTTTGTTGTATGAATATGTACGTATATTATCTTAATTTATGTTTTCTAAAAGTTTAAAAATACTTATTACATGAACTCGAAGTTATTTGGATGCTATTGTATTTTGCTAATACCAGATTTCATGAATTTCCTTGATAAGAAGTTAGGTGTAAGTTCGTTCACTCTAGCGTTGTGCACAAAAAACTTGTCAACGAACCAGCTATGCTGAAAGAAAAGACATCCAATAACTAAACTAAAATAACTAATCAATAAACAACCCATCCTATTCCATCCACCTCCAGAAAAAGTGATAACTTTGTTCATAATTACCTGAACCATCTCGATCTTCAGACTCGCAATAAAACACCTTCATCCCTTTAAGAACCAAAAAGACAAGTGTTAATTTATTGCTGAGCATAAAAAGCTGAAAAACATGAAAATAGCATAAAATGTATACACCGCTTTTCTCGTACCCAAGTGAAAAGTAATATTCAGAATGTTATGCTCCCTGAACCATATATTTGACTTGTTAATTAATGACTCGTTAATGTTAATTTATTGGTAATAATTCACATTTTTCCGGATATTAATGTATATATAATATTCATTGCATGCGTTTGGGTTGCTATAACCTTCATGATTATTTCGCGTTAATATTAAAAACATTCCATTGTTTGAATTTTCCAGGGATGAGCTCGTAAATAACCGACGGAGGGGATTCGATAGCGGTTGCATGTTGAGAGGTGCCAAGTTTCGATGTTTCCAAAATCAGATAAAACCGGTAGAGCGCATGCGCCCCTGGAGGCACGAGCTATTTGCGATGATTCACCTACTGCTGATACGCCTCTGATCTTCTTGGGTGAATTATGTCTTCTACTGAGGTACACTTCCACGATACCGGGAGTGTAAAATACTCGAGGCGTCTCCAGAGCTTGAGATAGTGCAAACAGCGAGACCTCATTCCTCTCCACAACGCTGCTCTCAATATTCCTACCTCAATACCGTTCTTTCGCGAATTGTGAGAATGAAGATAAAAATTGGCTCTTTAAAAAAATCAAGGGCAGAAGATCGGGACTTTGGTTAGACCGCAAAGGTACTATGTGGACTTGTGGGAGTCGACTGTTCAAAGCGCTGCGGGGGATCCGCCGGTACGTCCAGGGAGGGCCCGGGGGCCCGTTCATCACAGATGTGTTTGGGCCCACCCTCTGAATCGACGGCGCCTGATTTATTGGTCGGCGCCTAATAACTACTTTAAAGTCCTCATTCTCCGAAGGCAAAATGCGGGGTCCCGGGCGCTAAGCCAAACAAACCCTATACGTGGCTCAAACAGTTGTGAACTACCAAAATATTATAGCTTGTAGTAGACAATTTCAGTCAACATTTTCAAACATGAAAATCTGGTTAACCCTCCTCCCACACCGCTGTATTTATTTACGCATTAACTACCCCGCAGTCATGGTTAACCCACAGTCATAAAAAAGACTTCACCGTTTAGAAACGGTAAGTATGTCTAGGGGTTGAAGTGTGAAATAATACCCAATCAGTATATAAAGTTCCAGTTGGTCCAATTTGGTGAGTGATTCTTATAGGAAATTCTGAATATACCATAATATGGTATATACCATACCATGATATTATTATGTTGATGAATATACCATAATATTATTATGTTCGTACGTTTAAGATGGTAATCTACACAAGAAACCTCAAAAAACACGTTTTTAAAAGCGATGTTTGGCACTTTATTTTCAAAATTGGACCCCTCCAGAGTAGTCCTACAATAATAGCCAACGAACTTATGCTTTCTTCTGATGTTTTTGACATTTTGAATTTTTGTGTGGATTTCTAGGTCCATTCAGATGGTCTGAAACAAATGTCCAAATGGAAAGCATTTTCAGAAATTCGTATAACTAATTTCTTAGCCCGTTACAACTGCTGAATTTTCTTCAAAAACTCGATAAAAAGTAGGTATGTTACATTTTTCAACATCAAGGAGTAATAACATTATTATTTGGTGGCTAAGGATGAAAATCAATAGTCCTTATCGTTTGGAACAATGATGTCAACAGTTGCACCAACAGTTTTGTAACACTTTAATAAGTAAATAACCTAAAAACGCAAGACAAGAAGTCCAAAAATTGTCTCCTGCACTTACGAAATGGGGTCCTGTAACGATTTTGTTAAAAAATAATACCACATTCCTGGTTCGAGCATGTCCAAAATTATGGACTCTCCTACAGGTCAGAAATGGCTACAGAAATTTTATCTGTTCGCTGGGATAACTTAAAGTGGGGTTGCTGGAGGAGTAATAAAGAACTTGCATCGGTAGAAATTTTGCGTTCCGAAACTCAAAATCTGAATCAACGCCCTTCGAAACCCCCTATAGTGCCAATCTCGAGCTTGAAATTACGACTGGTTTGACCAGAAAGCGGGTTGAGAGGGACCGCGAGACGTCATTCAGGTTCCGCTAAAGATGGAAGCTGGAGGGACCCACCCAGGCAGGCGGGGGGTCGGTGACGTAGTTAGGTTGAAATTGCAAAAACCATTTTCGAAAAGTTTCAATCGTCAGATACCCCTCACATAGCGCCTTTTGGGAAGCCTTCACTTAAGATCTTTCAAATTACAAAATAAAAAATAACCATGCAAGTCCCCCATTGGGCGCATCTTCCCAACAGGACTCGCGTATTAAAGCATAGAGGCCATGGACACACAGAATCAGGAACTCTGGGTCATCCGTGATCCTATGGTGTGAGAGGAATGTTAAAAAACAACGAATTCGGGGACTTCTTACGTTGAATCAGAAGATAGGCAGGGAGCCCTAAATATTTCAATGTATTTCATAGAATCTCCGAAGTGTGTATAAAAAGCTGAGAATGCTTTGTAAGTTGAAGAATAAATTTAAAACAAATTTTAAAAAATCTTCAAATTCTAAGATCTTATTAGAGGTCGAATTTTTATGTAGCAGAAAAAGGGATTTTTGCATACAAGTACACTATCCTTATCCTTTGAGGTCTCCCTTCAGCCTTGCAGTACCTAAATTAATAGGTAATTGGAGATCACGGTATTTACTTTTCCCATGTGTCATTTCTTAGTCGATCCATCGACAATATCACCCGCATTTCGTACGATACTATTCCCTATGCAGCCCACTCCTTACCGTACAAATAAGGGCAGTCAGCGGCAGCGATAGCCGCGGCTCGGGGGCGACTTTTCCCGATGCGTCTGCCGCGCGCAGCGCTCCTGTGGGAACGGACAACAATGGACAATGTGGCCCGTCCTTACGTCACTTCCGGCCTCCTCTAATCACAATCCTCCCCTCCCCTCACCGCCCCTTACCACCCCTCACCACCCCTCCACACCACCATCATCATCCTATCACCTTCTAAACATTCCGCGTCGCTTCTGCTATCCCGACCTGCATTTGTTTTAATTTTCCAATTTTCTTGGCGCCAAAAGGGCCTAACTAGGTGAGGTCCAGGGGCGGTCTGGGAGAGTTTGGAGGCCCTCGGCCATAATCAGCTAAGGGACCTAACTACATGAATATAGTCGGGGTTAAGCCACACAAAAGTAGGTAAGGAATTACATAACTTTATTCTCGACGTTTCGGGTGGGACTATACTCATCTCCAGGCGAAACCTGTAAGTAGGTGTAAGCAGAAAAGCAGTCAACAAGGAAGATAAAACAGGTAAACAGACAGATCCTACGCGAAATCTTGCCAAAGGAGCAAGGAAGGAGAAAGTATCTTGCAAAACAAGAGAGTTCCTAAAAAACAGGCAAAAAACTGGCTCCACTGGTGGACATTTGAAACACCTCTACACATCAAATTATATAAGGCAGGATAAGAAATCCAAAAAGAAAATATTTTAAAATGAACAAAAAATTAGTAGAACACACCGAAAAACATCTGGTGCGAGGCTTCACACTACTTTCCTC
>JAEMON010000009.1:7210701-7225772 GCA_030264115.1 Lygus lineolaris | reverse complement strand
GTAAAGTAGTACCTTAGGAACTCTCTCCTTCCTCGCTCCTTTGCGGCATGTTTTCGCTTTGAATCTGTTTGTGTACCTGTTTTATCTTCCTTATTGACTGCTTTTCTGATTACAATAACTTACAGGTTTTGCCTGAAGATTGGTCTAGTAAAACCCGAAATGCTTTAAATAAAGTTATGTGATTCCTTACCTTTTTTTTAGGCTGGACCCCGACTTTATTCGTTTAGTAACAACTATGCAGACGACTAACCCTACCTCGTTTAAGGGGTCACTACGAACCAACCAACCGTATATTAGGCTCAAACTTGTAAGGTATATTAGGCTCAAACTTGTAAGGTAGTTGGGGTGAGGCCTCCTGATGATTTCCGGTTAATTTCATTGCAATCGGATCTGGTACAGTGTTGGGCAAAAGCCATTCTGAAACTAATTTTGTTTTTGTACCCATGTTGTTTGTTGTTGGGTGTTTGTACCCATGTTGTTTTTGTACTGTTGAAACCACCCGAGTCTATAGAATCCAATCGAACCGACGGGAATCGATGACTTGTGTAATTGGAGTTAGTAACTAACTGAAAACTAATTTAATTATGGCCCACACACTAAATTTTCAGTGCTTCAGTTTTATGTGTTTCTAGTTAGTTAGGTAATTACTCCGTATTGCACATGTCATTATTTCCCGTTGGCATTATATTGGATTCTACAGATTTAGGCGGTTTATACAGTATAGAATAACATAAGTTTTAAGTGATTACAGCCTAATTAATAACAAAGAACAAATCTAGTTTCAAAATGCGTTTTCCCTACTGTGATCTGGTATTTCCACGGCTCATGCGCATAATGTGAAAAATCGTCAATCATTAAAGGAACACAATTTTTTATAGTGTTGACGTTTGTCAGTCTGAGTAAATATTAACACGACCGTAAACTTCTTGTTAAAGTTAATGAATACGAGAAAGGTATTATGTGCCACACTCACTTGACAGCCTTATAGTTATTATCCTATATGTTAATTGATGGGTAAAATAATAAAGTTCCAGTCTGGCAGCTTGAGTTGAAGAGGGAATTTTCAAAGAACAACAATGTTGTCAATATAGGTACGGCAATGTTCTATATTCAGTGGGTTATTCTTATAGGGCATTTTGCGCTGATTTCAAATATACATAGCTTTTATGTTTAAGAGAGTAATTTTTCCCAAAACCAAAAAAAAGTTTTTTACCGATTTTTCACGCTAAATTTTCAAACTTAACCCCTTAGAGCAGGTAGGTACTCCTGAAATTCTGGCAAACGAACTCATCCTTTCTTTTGATATTATTACCATTTTGATTTTTTTTAGATCCCATGATATTGTCTGGGGCACATAAATATACAACGACATATAACATAGGTAGGTATCCGTTTTAGAACGGTCTAAAACGGGTTTTCGTGTAGAAAACTTTTAAAAATCTGAATAACAAATATTTTGGAGCCATTGCAATTGCTTCATTTGTTTTTAAATTAACCAGTACTAATTTCCTTGTACTTTTGTTACCAGATCAAGTAGAAGATATTTCTATAGCTATTATTATATTCTCCTGCTTTCATAAATTTTCTCAAAAATTCTCCATCTCCAAATTTCCACAAAAGCTTTGTATTTTCCCCACCGTATACCACCAATTTTTTTTTTTTTTTTTTCTCTCTCCGATACCGAAATTTTCTAAGAAGATTAGTATAAACGATTATACCTAGTTCTGAGTCTGTTCCCGCCACTAACCCACGAAAATGCCCAATGAACCGGAGACGTCTCTTTCGTATTGTCTATGTTCGCCAAAATTACAGCATCTGTTGCTAATTTAACATCGAAGATGGTTTTGAAGGTACGTAATGAACGGCTCCCATTCATGAGTGATCTGAAAATAAGAACGAAAAGGGCAAACGCATTGTTGGATGTTTGTGAGTGTAATTTTCCCGAGAGCACCGTAATATTTACGAACTTTACATCGGAATCGTAACTACATAAACCTCATGTGCCATGAAACTGGTCTGTACAATGGCAACAAAAGTGCCTTGAGCACGAGTTACACTCCTAGTCAAAGAACAGTCTTTCTTTCTTAGTTTCTGTGTTCTTTCTCTCATTTCCTCGTATATTCCCTTCATGGCCAACAAGCTATAAAACAAGCCGTTTGAGAATAGTTACTGATTCGACATTGAAAGGGCTGTTGGAGCCATCCCCTCCCATTAAAGAGGTTTCAACAAATTGCTCGGCCACAAATTGAAAGGCATTTTTAGAAACAGAGAAGTCAGGCTGTCCCGTTAAGGCATTGAAACCTGCTAAATACCCGGGCTCCTACCTAATAGTTTCCGATGATGGCTTCGAGTTTATATCTTCTGCACGACCTCACCTTGAAAACTCATTACTTGCTGTTTTACTCCTACTCGTATGAAGATTTAGTGGTGGATTTGGAACGGGTGAAGCATCAACAGCAATAACTGTTAGAGCGAGGTGGTCTCTTTCATTGGAGCACAGTATTGAATTCGAACTTGAGATTCATTAGAGCAATGTCCTAATTCGTATATTATGGTTTCGGTAATTTACACAATCATGGAGAAATGAGTTAATTTAATGAGTTAATGTTGTAAACAAAGAGTATCTACCTATAGGTCGGTATTAAAAATAGTAAACCAAAAAAGTAAATTTATAGCATTCATTTTTGAGGGTAAGGCTTTAATTCCATTCGTACACACTGAATTCCTAGTGGACTTGATCGTTTGTCCGCATGGAGGTTCCGTATTTTATTTGTTCCAATAATTTATCTTATTGCCTCTTTATTAGTGGCATTTACTTCGGACTTCAAGGGTGAGAGGAAGGAATTCCTGCTCAATGGATTATATTATTATTCCATACATACTTACTTGGAATCAGGAATAATGATGACGAAGCTAACGTATTATTGTTAGGAGTTAATACAAACTATCTATCATAATACAACGTTATTTTGTATTATTATTATTGGTTTACCAAATAAAATTGAGTTGTCCTTTTGATGTCAGACAAAAGACACTTGAAAGACACTTTTGTTGTCCTTTATACCAACAAGCTTGAAATAACCAACCAACCAAGAACCTTAAAAATATATACCTACTTACACCTCCTGAAAGTCAATCTTCATAACATCAAATTAGTACATACCACAGACTATCTAACTGTACATTTGGAATTCAGGTAATAAATTAGGCATTAACTGGTGTATACTGAATATTATTCCTTCGTTTAGGTTGGGAATAAAATATATAGGTACCTATTTCAAAAGAGAGTGTAATTCATATACCAATTATTGTATAGAAACTAGAATTGATAAGTGTCGAATGGTTTGACGTGGTGTTTTGCAGTTTTGAAAAATGAGAACAAACGAGGGACCGATTATGTTTTAAAGTCTCACATTTGTGAATCGCGGGCAAACCCGGCTTCCCAAGTCTCATCAAGAACCTCCGAGGTCGCTAGGCCGGTCAGAGCGCCAACTTTCCCTGCAATAAGCCACATCACGATTTCTGATCAAATCGGCGTTAGGGCTTTTAAGTCTCCGCCCACCGCCCAGGCCCTGCCACTCATTAAAAATACTTTTCAGCTTCACAACTCCCTGCTCTGCACAAATAGAACCTCCCAGTGTCGTTTCTCTTGGTTTTTATTGTATTCTTTGGTAGGTTTTTCGAGTCCACACATTTACGTTGAGTTTCCTTGAATATGGGCAATTGTAGTGATGTTACACAAGTCCCTCTCTTGTGTTGCATATTGATGTCACATATTCATATATTTTGCTGGTTATTTATTTCTGGTATTCCATGAATACACGACCACCCTTATCAACTGTGGTAGAGCCGTAATCTTGTTTGCGTTGCTGGGATTGTAAGGCAGGTCTATCCAGTTTACCCATGTAGGATTTCCTTTGGTGTTGGCGTGTTGCACAATACAGATTTACAAGTCAGCACATAATTTTCTGGCTCTATTTTTATATTAGGAACCTTTTATAATGTACTCTTCCTCTTATCGTCTCCGGCAGAGCCGTAAATCTGGCTAGGATTCGTACACATAGCGACCCAAAATGAAGTTTTGCAATGTGGACAGTATAGTATGTAATGATTGTTATCATTGCTTGATCTCTGATATTATCTTGTAGATGAGAGTATATAATAGCAAAAAATATACCTATATAACGCACTGACCATTCGAATATGAATGTTCACGAATGGTCCAATTAGAACAAAATAACGGTAGGTATTTATTAATACTATTTCGACCCAGCTGAAATCTATCTCCAAAAGTTTCGGTAAAGTTAATGTTATCATGCACATGCATTGAGATTCAAAGAGGAGCGTGCTTCTAATTGATGAACGCTTTATGACGAACGGGCTTTGGATGCAGGCGGGAAGCTAAATGGGCTCGAAATGAGCTGAGAAGTTCTTTCAACATGGCTATTAAGACGTTACCGAGGTGGCAGGTAGGCGTTTGAATCACGCCCAGCCGTCTTTCACCTGGCAAGTCCCAACCAAGGTGGTCGCCCCTTATTAAATAGTGCGCTTGGGGGCTCCTTGATGGGAGGGGAAAGGTAAACCGTGCGTACCTCAAACTAGCTTCGATCCCTAAAGACTTTGTGAAGCTATAGGGAAGCCTAAAGGAAACACACACACAAAGTTCGAAAACTGGGAGCATCAGAACGAAAAGCCCCTCCAGGCCTCAGTTGGCCACGACCTTCCCGCGTTCCTGAGAATGCCTGGAATATGCAAATCTTGGGGGAAGACGGGGCGCCGTGCTCTGACATAACCGGTGTTTAAGATAGGAGTTTACATCCACGATCATTGCCCGTTGATCTTGTCTTCTTCTATGTTTGCTTAGAGAAGGCCTCACGGCTCATACGTGCTCTGAATAGCATTGTAGGGAAAGAAGCAATACCTATACCTAGGTCTTCAGAGAGTTTAGTTGTACTGAATTCAACAAACTGTGAATATGAGGATCTTTCATAAAACCTTAATGACCTGTGATGAACTTGAAATAACATAAAAAGTTAGTATTTTAGATTTCAGAGATATTGAGATGGTACTCACCAATATTAATCTTATTTATAGTATTGCTTTCATCAACGATGTTAAAACGTGATAAAAAAGACCTTGCGTTCTTGCGTAGCTCTAATTACCACATCAAATTATATTTTCGTATGGACTCCTAAACACTCTGAACGTACCTTCCCTCATAAAAAAAACCATTTTGAAGATATTTGCAAAAGTAGATTTACATTATTAGGGCGGCCAGGTATTTCGTTCCTCCCAGTTCACGATTTGCTAAATTACGAAATTTTATATTCTTGTACAACGAGGCTGTCAGTCTGCTGATGTTGTTTTTTGTTTTCGTTTTTTTTTAATATGGGGACAGGAATTGAGCGTTACAGTACGGGATGAAACCTATCCAAAGTGGAGTACGTAGGGATGCATATCGTAAGTCAAGTTAACTCCAACTAAAGAGTTCAACCGATAGTTATCGATTATGTATCGATATTTTTCATGCCCGATATTATACCGATATTTTTACGTCCTCCGTCGGTAGTGGTAGGCCAAAACATGTCAAAACTGCTTTTCCTGTTGACAGCACATGGTTTGTTCTAAATACTCAGTATACTTTAATTTAAACATTTTCTTTTACATTTATTCGAACTTGAGAAACAAAAATGTGGTAGTACCAGATAATTTTGAGTACCTACCTACTTGATTTTTTTGTTCTTTCTAATATCCAAGCATTTGAATTTTTATTTGGATACTAATATTTACCTCTAGGGGCCTTGATCGACCCCCCGCAGGCAGAAGGAGGAATATGCATTAGTTTAAATGTAAAAAATACTCCCCCTTCTGCCCGGAGGGGACGATATTTTCTTCAAATATTTTTTTAGTGTTTTGACAAAAATGTTCAAAATCTTCGATTGTGATATCGATATTGATATCGATATTTTGCCTCCGATATTGCATCTCTAGAAGAAGGCATGCATGACAATATGGTAATCTTCTTCTATCACAGTCAAAAATTATGATAATAGGGGTTATCAGTCTACAAAAATGATGGACAGTGTTGAAAGATGGACTCCTGTAGCCGGTATTGTAAAGAATGTTGAATCACCCGAAGATTCTACATAAAAGTTGACTTCTATTCGGAGTGTCGTGGGCTGAAAGGAGGTGTGAAGGCGGTGGCGGTGGCGGCCGAATCAAAATGGGTTGCTCGGAGCGGCTTCCGTTCACAAGAGGCACCACCAAAGGGGACAATGGGATCTTTCGGGATAGGACTCCTTCGGCAGGTTAATGATGGAAGGTTTCAAACAATTTTGTGGTGAAGAGGCTTCTTCAGACTGAAGGGGCCCCTATGCGGTCATTCATGGTTTCGTCCTACCCCGTCCCTCCCTATACCTCTCCCTTCTTATTCCCTACGGTGGATTTGCTACGCATGCCTTACAACTTTTTGCACCCTACCTCTCTCCTCTTACCTTCATTCATTTTCCGTCCTTCTAGTACGATACCCCCTTCCCATCCTACCACACCGTCATCCTTTTTCTTCTTCTACTTTCCGAAGCAGCTTCTTCTTCTTCGACTTTCCTATTCTTGTGAGCCTCCTATCCAGGTTTTCACCTCTTGGGACCACCCTCACGTCTTGTCGTCCTGGTATTACAACCCGTTGAGGTTGAGGTTCAATGGCCTTAGTTAAAAGTTTGTTATAAGATGAGTAATAACCACATGTTTACCTCCATAACACTTATAAAATCAGTCATCGTGATAGGAACCGAATGACCTGAGGTGGTATTTGTAAGGTATTTTCTACTTAAAACACTTACCGAACATAATGTTCCGTACAAACTTAAGAGTCACACAAAAATTACAACTTTTCAAGATTATTTAATAAAAGCACTAAAAATAAGCAGGTAACATTAATATCCTATTTTTGTAAATTAATGACAAGATTCGTAGGAGGAAAACAACAATCATGATAAAATAATAGCTTGAATATCCTTGAGGAGATTTTTCAAACGATGATGTAAAAAGGTGGCGATCTTATTTCGTTGGAAGATTGTACGGAAAACGGTTTTGTTATCGAATAGGCAAGTAAGTACCTACCAACATTGGAGGTATAATGCGTGCTAAGAAATGATTACTAAAGTGAATGTCTTAAGGGTGACGCGAAGTACCTCCACACATGACATTATTTCCACTTTAAGTGACCAAAAACAACTGATAATGTAACCCTCTTGTTATGCTGCTGTAGCCCACATTTAATAGTTAACGTGATATGAGCTCTAATATTAATTATTAAAAGACCCTAAAGAACTAATATAATGATATAGCAATATTTTATGTTTTGCTAAAGTTATCCTATGTCACAGGCTAGGCAGTGCTTACCTTGCCTATTTTGACCAGCTTCCTCTGATGTGCAGAAAATACAATAAATTTATTATAATACAGTTGTTGACTATCTCTTCGCAATCGCACTGCACATCTTCATGACATCCCCCATCTTGATCATTACAATGTTTGCAAAAGACATGATTGGAAGATGCCTGTGACTTTTCACAATCCTCGATAGCTTTGCATAGTTTTTCGTGTTCACTGTAACGCTGGTGACCTGAACAAACTTTTGAAACCTGGACCTCTCGTTTGCGATAACGAGTGAAATTGTACGTTGCGCCATTCTTCGATGAGCATCTTCTATTATTATCCCCAGGGAAGCGACTGGAGCGCATGATTTGATTCAGTATAGTAGCTACTTTCAAATGCAAATGTGAGTGATTCTTGGTTCACTCTCTCGGTACATCATTTTCACTGCAGACTTTCATTTTTAACTCAATACTGAAACACGTTTCCAGGTCAAGGATCAACAGAAATCTTGCAGGACACCTCAAACCGGTAAACATACAAATATTTGGTATGTTGCCATGGTAGGGGTCATAATTAAACACTATGCTAATGATAGATGCAAACCCGGACGTTAGCTAAGTTATACTGTTTCCATTTACTTATTCCTCTCGACTGAACTCAGGATAAATCCAGTCACTGTTCCCGAAGTTGATAGATACGCTGTCAGACGAACTTTACAAGATGATTGCATTGTTTGGTAGGTATGATGATCATTTTTGTAAGATACGAATCACTAAGATTTTACAGTGTCGAATAGTAGGTACGTAATTTCAGGTAAAAGTAGATGTAAAGTGGCAAATGAGGAGGATTTGAAATTATATCACCAAATCATTATATTAATTCTTCAAGAGTTAAGAGGCGTATTTTTGTATAAATTAGATAGACAAATTCATTTGAAAAATATGAGATAACCCTATTTCTAATTGTAATTGTGGAAGTGGAGCAATCAAGCCTGCGAAAGCGATTGTACTTCGTTTTTACTATAGCGGCTGTATAATTTAATGATCTGGCACAATGCTCATGACCTCCAGTATTAACTGCGCCTTCCAAGAGGACCTTCTCCCCGCCATGGCCGAATGAACAATCGCAGGGAAGTTGTCGCATAGCTAATAACGCACGCAGGACACGGGTCAGCGCCCCTGGCGTCCGACTCGCTCAGAGCTTCAGTACAAATTACTCGTCATTTCGAATGAAGAAAGTTTTGGGAAAACAATGGATATTGTCTCGGGATTTTCCCTTATCCTAAAGACCTTCGCTAAAGCCAACCGTACACGGAGGCAAATTCCCTGAGAATGACTAGACGTCCAGACTCGATTCTTTTCTCGGCATTCTCTGGTTGGAGGTACTCCCGCCCGGTTGAATGACGGTAGTTTTTTTTTCGGCTCTCCCCAGTCTTCTACTCAGTTCTTCTCTCTCTGCCTTTTTCTCGAACCACAATTGAAAAGCTCTATAAATTGTTTCTCCACACAGTGTTAAATATAGGGCATAGCTAAAGCGGCACTAATCCCCTCTCGACCAAGTCGCTTGCCGCTGCCTCCCTTTTCGGCGTTTGCGGCGGCAGGAATTGTCTTTCACGGCCCTTTTTGCGACGCCGTAATATCCCGCTCATTCGCATTTTTGAGGTGAATTACGGAACCCCCGGACTACCTGTTCGTTTCCAGTGGGATTGAGGCATAATATACGTAACAAAAGTTGGCCACTTGATGATTGTGTGGCAAGTTCCAAACTTCAGACCATTGAGCAATACGCAAAACTGAACGTCATCGAAAATTTGTGTCCACAGTTCCCTTTCACTACATATCCATTTTTGGTCAACTGACATGGACAACTGACATTTTAATCGTGTCCTGATACACAGCTCTGTAAGGATGCACAAGCAAATATTTCTGGAACCTCCTAGGTATCCGTGGGGTGGGTTGCGCCATCTCAATTTAAAAGGCCGTCTTGGCAAATAATGACAGTTTTTCTCTATTCTTTCCGCGTTTTTCCCATCAGGTCAAAATCCGCAAGCTAACCCCATAGCCAATAACAGCTGCAGGATATCATTGAACTTGTGTTGGATGCTGCTGAAGCTTTGATGCGGAAGACAGAGAATCTACAACAATTTTTGGCAGGATTGTTGAAATTCACCATCAACCGATAAGTATACATAAGCTGGATGTTGAGAAGTACGCAGGAGTGACCATCAAAATTGTGGCTCAGATTCACCGCACCCATTCAATAGGTAATCCCGTTCAAGGGAATCATTGCGATATTCTTCAGGAGGCCTAGAAGATTATGCTGGATGCAGATGCCTTGATAATGAACTCTTGAGGCCACCTGAGGCTCACACGTAGCGGACAGCAGTGGGCAGCTGGGGATGCTTTCATAAACCGTCCTCACTCTGGCCGCGGAATGTCATTGGATAATGTTGGTCATTACGTCGCCATAATTTCGCTTCTGAGCATTGTCATCAATCAGCTGAGGAGAATCGTCATTTTATTTTTCCCAAGAGTCCAACCCGATTCTTCGATTGTGACGGATAACTACCGTGTTCCGAGCTACGTGATCTGAAAAAAACAACTTGTAGGCACCTACCTCCGGGCTTACCTCTCTCGATTGAATTCCAGAAGCTATAGAGAGCTTAGGGTATAATATAACATAAAGGACTCTAATACTAGGCACGAATCAGGGTTATCTGGGAGGTGTTGGTATAGTACCTACTCATATGTAAACGTGAATCAAATTCACTGACAAGTCTTGGACATACATGCATGTTGATCGTATCGCAAACATGTTGAACATTGAGAGAAGGAAAGCAGATTAGATTGTTCTCACATCTCTTGTAAAATCCATCAATCGCAAAGTTGACACTTCAGAGAGTACATTCCTAGAAGGAAAACAATCAAATAACAGACTGCAAATAGTGATGAGACAACCTGTTGAACAATAACTCTTCAGCCATCACTCGTTTCACTGCTCAAATCTTACAATGACATGAAGAGTACCTTTGGTGCTTTCCTTCTCGGGGATCAAGCTTTAAAAAAGGCCTCCAGGATTGTTGTTTGGATGGGAGATTTTGTCAGTGCAATTGCGTAGAGGAAATGACGTCAGAGCCATTAGAGTTCGGAGCTGGGGTGGAGTATCCCGTTCCCCTCTTCCCCGTCCATTTCCACCGACTCCTTTCGGCCTATTGTTCACCCGGTGAAGGCACGATATGCCGGTCTGCTCTCATTACCGAGAGGTAAATAAAACATTTAAAGCCCCATTCGCCCATTCCATGCCCGGCAAACATGTATCCACCCATTGGAGAAACCGCTACGAAATAATAATAATAAGAAATTAGGTACCTATTATCGAACCATAGCCTACCTATTTTCGGCCCGTACAAAATCACCATAAACTAGTTAGCAATTGATTGTCTATGATTTTAACATGGTTACATCTTCCGAGATGTAAAGTCACGATTGAGAACGAATGGTAGAGAATAACTTCAGTGACTTCGAGTAGATATTAGATTCGGCGCTTATTTGTGTAGAGTTCAAGATCAAGAGTGTGAGGACCCATCTTTTCGCTCGATCACCCGTCATCACTTCAATTGTTCAATTAGTTTATTCACACAATAGAAAATCGTACAGTATAGATATTTAAAATTGCACGTTTCACAATAATTATTATGACTGCACTCATTTCATTTCCGTCCTCAGTGTCTTACCCTAGAATTGGTCTATTTTGGTTCCTCACTTATTAAGCCGTTGTCAAATTTTTTTGGACTTGCACGAAATTCCAAAAAAAAATTGACCTCTAAAATCGAAATTCCCACTTGCGTTTTGCGTTGTAAACCTCCCTGAACAATTCTCAGTTTGTCGGTTCCCTATGAATTTCCACGCCGACGGACCACTAGTAGTACGTGAATTTCGCTTAAATTAGGAGGGTAGTTGGGTGCTGGCTCCAAGAAGATTGGCTATTGATTTTGGAACAATTGGATCGGTAAGTTACTTGCAAGTGCAAACTTGAAATTAGTTTTTCATAGGCATAACTCCGAAACTGCTCTACCAATTTCGGTTACCATTGTGAGGAAGCTATACCGCCCACTCAACTTGGCAGACTTTCTTCATTCACTATTAAGCTTCTAATGAGTGTATGTACGTAGTTACCGTCATAAATATGGGATTTATAGTGAAGGAAGATATGATTTTCTGAACTTACTTATACGTGTAGGTACTTATATTTTGCTCAAGTTACCATTGCATGGAAAATCCAAAAAGTTCACATCTACCCAAGAGGGCCGAGACTATAATATATTTACTATAAATCCTAGATTTTGAAGGTAGAACCATTATTATTATTATTAGATATAATTAACAACTCAGAATGTTCAAAATGGGTTAACCCACTGAACTGTACCGTAAGTGCTGGCTTTTCTTGCTACTCCGGGAATGGCCACCCATCGTCAATGTTTAGACGAGCAATCAAACGCCGGGTTTTACGGCCTAGGTCTCCCCTTCAGCACTGTAGTGGGAAAGCTCTTGCTCCACTTGAGAGAAAGTGATCAACAAAAAACGGTTTAATTTCGACTTTTTACGGGTAAACTGTAATTCCATAGGATAACATCGTGCATCTCGAGCGCGATTCCCTCTCCTTATGGCCACGCAAACTTCTTTTCCTTACTCTGCAAAAGTTTGATGGCTGAAACTCTTGGAATAAAGGCAATTTTAAGTAACTGTTCAAGAATGAATTCACTAACTTCTGAGGTACCATTAGGTGTGATAAACTAATACCTAATGAACGGTCGACAATATATGAATATGGTGAGATTTGGTGAATAGAGTGAATAGAGCAACAAAACTAGTGGTCGTGGCTCACGATACATGAATGAATAATACGATTCTTTCATTAACAGCAACAAATATATAACTAAATTGATAATATAACTAAATTAATAACACTAAGTTGATGTCGGATCGGATATCTGTGGTTATTTAAGTTCTCATTTCGAATTTTACTTACACTGTAGAGATGAGCTAGAGACCGGATTTGGTACCGACTCTCAATAATTTAGTGCGCATGGATTTGGTGATGTGTTCCTCAAACTGTTAAGTAAATTAATACAACACGAGACCATTGGGTGTGATTGTTGGTACGACGAAGAGGGCTCGGATAGCCGTAAGTGTCGCCACAAATACGAACTAACTGGCGAAGTCGCCTTCATATTTTCACCCGCGACAATCCCATATAAATCTTCGTTAGCGCGTCTGGTTTATCGACCGAGGTAAAAACGATACGAAGAAAAAAAGAATTCTTCCACAGCTAATGATGAACTGTGATTTTTAATACCGACTTTTTTCGCCATCCCCGCTAGCTCCCACCGGCGTCCACTTTGCCCACATTTCTTCAAGTAACGCGGTTTGCGACGCGACAGAAAGCAATTTCTGTGGGCGAATTCTCGGAAAGCTCTCTGGTCCTTGGGCCTATAGAACTGAGAAAGCTATTCCTAGCGAAGTGCTCATCTCTCTAATTATACTCGAGGCGACAGGGCCATCCTGTAAACGAGGGGTTGCGTTGCGACCTAAAGTACGTTTTTACAACGTTCTACGATATTTGTCTAACTGTTTGTACTGATTAGTTTGTTTGCGGTCCGTTGGTCCTGGATTCTGGCTTGTCCAGTTAGCCGCTATGAAATAAATGCTATCGAACATGAGCAAAATCAGTTTCTTGACAAAAATATCGACCAATTTTGGTTCACTACCGTAAAACTGGATAATCAGGATCAAATGTCAACTCCCTCTACGTCTACAATTCACAATTTCCTTTACATTTTTAAAGAGAAGTTTTTTGTTCTTCTTTTGATTCTTGTACAATCAGTTCCTATCCCTAACATTAATCCATAGCAATTTTTTAATTTATATAATATTTTAAAAGGCAAAACCCTTTCTTCCAGCCCTTCTTTTCTTTCTTCTTCCCTTTCTTCTTTCTTCTTTTCTTCTTTTTCTTCTTTTCTTCAAAACCCTTCTTTTGGTATTTTGGGTCACCGGACGTTTTAACAATAAAAATTCCATTTGAATACTCCTACGAGTATAAGAGACACCATTCTTAGTTCAGAAACCCCCACGTAATAAACATCATTAATTATCCTCTACTCTCTAACCTCTTCAATATTTTCTTTTTAACAATGTTGTTCTTCTTTTGAGACTCATTTTGTATAGCAAGTACCTACCTAATTTCCCATCCTCAACGTTGATCGACCATGTCTGTTTGAATTCATTTAATAATATATTATTATATGTATAACATAAATATATATAATGATAATAGTTGAGTGGTTGACATACTCATACTATTGAAAGACACGGATCCTCCAAGTTTCGTTGATTTATTTTAATTGCAAGTGCCTTTCAGAATCAAATACCTAACTGAAATATTAGAGTTTTGACTCTATTACCCACCTGACCCTTATCATAACTACCCGGTTCCACGGTATTTAAATAAATGGAATAATTTAAAATAAAATCCTCCCTAATTATGAATAAAAAACGTTGTAAGCTAGGTTGCCCAACATTATTGTTGGTTTAGGTACCTACCTATGTGTTTCAATGTACGTTAGACTAAAAATACTGCTCTGGTTTGTTATTGTAAATTATTTACTTGTTGGATTAATTACGGGCGGGCGTCCCAAGCAGTGAAAAACTCAAACCAGCTTGTGCCCCAAACCTAAACGTGTGCTTCTAAAGACAGATTAATTTATGTTGGAAAATCGTATATATGGTAGACAAGAGGTACCTACAAGCATTTCCCAGTCCACAAACGAAAGAATATGAATACCTACGCATAAATTATTCTTCGCAGGTACATATTTATGTCTTAATGAAGAGATTCCAATTTGTAGTTCCCCAATGGAGTTGGTAACAAATTAATGCTCTCGTTGGATCGTGGAGGAAGATGGAGCATACTCTACACGTTGCATAACATACCTACTGCCTCGAGTTTTCCACTTTCTAAATTCGAGAGACCTCGAACTGGCAAACCGCGGTTGAAAACTTGCGTTAATATTTCCGTTGATATTTCCTCCACCCAACAAAACAAATATTAGCTCTGGCTGGGAGTCAGTAATCGGTGATGATTCACTCAAAAGGGGATTCTGTACGCTCTGCTGATCGGCGAAAGTGCAGGTTTCGTGAAAAGAGGCGGGCGGCGGGTAGGTCTGTTATTTTACACTCCATTGGGCCCTTCAAAAAAGAGATGTTCTCGAATATTTTTCTCCTTGAAGTACGATTTTGACAAATTTCAATACAAATAATTAGGGTAGAGGTTAGTAACCTGAACAAAATACCATTTAGGTACATTCATCCAATCTCACGCATTACAGATTTTGTCAACATTATACTGTGTGATGCATAATACAATGACGGAAAGCATAATACAATGCTGTACAGCACACAAGAAAATAGCTATTATACTCCAAAGTACTTTGCTGTCTTCAGATGAAGTGTGAATTTGTCCAGGATAGATTCCTTGAATTACAACAATAATGCTATACAGGAGATTTTTCGGAAAATCCCTGTTTCCGAATTATGGGCGATTCTCTTCTATAAACCCAAGGGTAGGTACTATTCAAACGAGGAGAAAGAATCTAGATGACTAATGGCTTCACTTCATCAATAGGTACTCATCGAAAA
>JAEMON010000009.1:7200530-7210567 GCA_030264115.1 Lygus lineolaris | reverse complement strand
TTTTCATTTCCTTCATAAATGAAGAAACAACCAATTTCCTTATTTCGAGGAGAGCGGATTTGAAAGTTTGAAATATTACCTTCCAAAAAATGTCAATTACCTTGCCCCTGAAACATCAAAATTGCAATTAGCCCCCTTTCCCCCTGACACATCACCCTTTTATTCCTGAAACATCAAGGTCAAGGATTGGCTCAGGCGTTACTGTATATGCGCTAAATAGGGGAAAATCGCGGTACAAGCCGGATTTAAAGGACAATATTATTTATCTGTATTTCCCATTACATTAATATGCAACTTTTTCTGCAAGGCTGGGATATATTTTTGAATCGTTAGTTGTTTAATCATCAAACATTGTGAGTTAGTCTTGAAGAGATTTTTCGCTCACTGGATCGGAACAATCGATTGGAGCATGAGCGTTTGTCGTATAAATAGTTGTGAATAAACAGGAACCTGTGTCTTTTTCAATGTTATTTTCTGATGATGGTTATCTCCTAAGGAAACCAGCAATGATGGGAGGTGTTACGTAAACGGTAAAACTCCATCGGCTCGGAAGACCTTGAAATCGTTTGAGTTTTTCTTTCGATCGAAAGGGCAATTTCGTCGATGGCGTCCCCTCAGACTGGGTGCTGAGGAAAACCTTCGGCGTGACCTCCACCGGTAGACCCCAGCGGTTTTTGTGGAAAACGTGCGAAATCGTCAGCTCTTCCTTTGTCGCTCGCCGTTCTTCCTCCAGGTCTCCCTTTCGATACCTATCAATACTTCAGAGGACATCAGTTCGATCAGAATTTTCAGATGTACGTTCTTCCTTCGTTTTTACAAGTAGTTGGTACGTGAGATTTTACTCCATCTGCTCAGGCGATTTCAATCCTCACTCATTCCCATCAGGATTATTCATCTATTCAAATGGGAGCCCTTTACAACCTTCACAAGTGCCTATGCCTCTCGATGTGGAAGAAATGGTCGGCTGCATGATTAGTTATTTGTAGGTTAATAGTCGGGATTCAGCCAGAAAAATCCTCACTTTAAAGCATTCTTAATTCGTACTTAATTTGAGCTGGAAATGTGAGTTTTCCTGGCTGAATCCCGACTATCTACCTCTACCTGCAAATAGCTATGTCTTTCCTTATTACGCTCCATACAACTTGAAAACCGAATAATCAAAAAACCGGCTGCCTTACAAACACCTTGGGATCATTCATAATAATTATTTCGAAGTGAATATCAAAGCACACTGTTCAATAAAAATATTGTTAAATTGATAGAACAGAGTGGTGTTATAGACAGATTAACATTGCAATCTCGTTTGACAATACCTATATCTAATATGTCACTATGGGATGGTGGAACTGACATTATCTAATATGTTTGAAATAGTGTTTCAAGTAGGTATTTATAATTATATCACTTAGGCCCACCGTATAGCTTGCTCAATCATTATGAATTATTACAAATTACCTACAAATGGGCTTGAGAGGATTTACAAAATAGGCGACATTATTTTGAACTTCAATTGCAACGAGTAGGTAGCCCAGTTTATTATTTCATTTCTCAGTTCGAAGATGATTGTTTTACAGGAAACAAAAGCATGGTGATGCAAACACAAACACACACAATAATATTTTTTGATTCGCTTTTCGCTTGGTGATTGGGAAGGTTTAAAGTTCTTAGTTCCAAAAATTTACAATACATTTAAATAAGTATATCAGGATGGCTGGAATGAGTGAAATCAACGCAATGGAAGAAGATGGATTCGAGAACGTGGAGCTATCAGCGATTGCAAACGACGAGGAAGAATTTCTGGAAGAAATACGAAAACAGAAGGAAAATTTTCGGCAACTTTTGAAACGGCAAGTGGAGAGAGTTCGTTCGATCGTCTTCGGACCTCGAGACAACGGAGACGCGCAAAATACGATGACGCTTCGAAGACTCGATTCCACCTCCGATCATCGTTCGTAATAGTACCTACTGTTTTTCGAAAATTTACTGAATTTGTTCTTAGTGTTTGCTGACGTTAAGTTTTGGATGGTATAGAAAAGTTTGAGAAAATCTAATAAAATGCCTTGTGTGAAATTCTGGCATCAACCTCCTTTTTTCCTTCTTTATGAAGGCTTGTTGCTGTATTATGGTTAGATACAATATAATCTACGACGATAAGATCTAGGCTGTAATGACTTAAGATCCGCGATAATTTTATCTCAACTGAGAATTGTCGGCCTATTAAACTCGTCGGTAGGTAAATAGAGACAAGGACAGAATTTATTAAGAAGAAGGAAGGTCGATTGCCCAACGACGTCAAAACCATATGAGTGAATCTCTTGAAAATTGAAGGTCTCGTACCTAATAAGACCGGGAAAAGGGGAAGGTTTAAGAAGCGATCATTGGGTAGAGATGAGAGGCAAAAGCTTCCACAAAGAAGAGATGAAGGTGTTTGATTAATTAGCTGGCTTTTCAAGGTCCATCTTGTGAGAAGGCCTCGCTCCAATCTGCTTGGGAACCATTGTCTTGCTTGTAGCTCCGCGCCTTCTTTTTCTTGCATCACTCCCCCGCGCACGAAACTGCCGAACACAGCTATTTACTTTGAAAATCCCATCTTCACTCCGCCGAAAACATTGTCACCCGTTTTTTCCTAGATTTTCCCTGTCGAGATCAAAAGATAAAAAGCCAGGACTGGACATCGCATGTCTTCATTGTCCTCACAATAGTTGACTGTCATGTCAGCAAGTTCAGTACAAAACCCATTTCCTGAGTTCCATTCTAACTGCTTAGGTACTTGTTCTCCATGTAAAAGTACGTAATGCAGTTGCAACCGTGATCTAAGCGTTGCTCGTCTGAGCATTGCATAATGAAATTATTCCACTTTGATAAGAATGGATCTTCCAGACAATTGGATGGTGCAGATCAGATGTTGTTTGGAGGAGGTATTCCATTCTAGATGCATTGAGACATTCAGAAGCTGAGTTTGGAACTCTTAAGTAAATAGACACAAATTCAACACTGGTCTGCTAATGCATTTCTTATAGTAGTAACTCAATTAGCTCAAAGAGATGTCATGGTAGAGACCACTATATAAGGCCCCTCATTACAGGGGGATAGAACGTTAACACAATCGATATGTAGGCAGGTACCTTCCTAATATTATGAAAGTTGTACCTACTACTTTGTATATAATATAGTTGAAACTAACCCTAGAGTCACATTCACAGTAAAAATCAGGGGATGAGTTGGAAATGCAAGAATAGGAACTGTTGTACGATAACCATACTAGCCTACCAGATATTTTAACGAATTGCCGAAGAGCGATTTCGAATGAACTGATAGCATTTTCTCTATGAACAATACTGTGGGTGCAGGTGTGTTCTGAAAGTCGGTGCTACATTTAGGTGCTTGAATCGGGAGATTGCACATTGATATAATATGAATCTTCCATCAGACAACTGAATGCTGCTCAGAAAGAACTGTTTGAGAGATAGAACAATTCAATGGAACAATATTCCATCTAAATAGATTTACAATAACCTCAGCATTCCTGAATGCGATAGACATGCTCATAGAAGCTAAATAAACCTAAATCTGAACCCCTGAGTCACCTATACTAACAAACATCGCAATAACATCCAGGGAGGACTGCGTGGTTGGGAATTAGGAGCTGTTGTTTGAGCCTACCAGATTTTTTCAACACATTCCCGAACAGCAATTTCCATTTCGAGCGAACCGAACGTGGATAATGATAGAACTCCTCGTCGCGTCGCATCCCACTGTCGCCGGTACTGTTCGAACACTCCCCCCTCCCCTCCTTTGTTCTACCCGATCGATTTACTGTGACTAAAACCCGAAGTCACAGATCGTTGCACAGCCGCGAAACACCTTCACCGAAAGATCCCTCTCCTCACCCCCTACTTGCTGGAAAACGGTGGCCATCAATTTTCTATCAAGATTAATGACGCTTTGTTTAAATATCTGAGTCCAACGGCCGACAGCTGGCGACGGGAAGGGGGAGGCGGATGTGGCCAACGGCCTTACCTTAATTCAAGAAAAATTTTCCTAGTTTCCGGTGACAATCACAGTGACGTTTTCCTGAGCCGAGAACTCACATCTAGATCTTGAACAGGGACATTATGTTAGTCGTTCAATTCTCGGCAGCAGAGATTTCGAACTGTGATTTATATTTCCTGACAGGTTTCAAATGATAAAGAATGGTGGTAAATCCAACAATTTTTGAGGTTTATATTATATTAAGGTAGATAGAAATAGAACTACTTCACGTCAACAGTAAGAAAGACGTCTAACAGCCATCCACCTAGTTGAATCAATAGCATTGGGTTTTTTTGAATCTTTCTGGGTGGAAGATTCTAGAAAGAAGCCTCCAGCCAGAAGGGAAATTAATACCAGTATTCTTCAAATATCAATACGTAAATGACGGTTCATATGAGAGCAAATGTAGGTAAATGACAGTCTATAAAAAAAAATCACAGCTATAAGAGTAGCTTCATTGATGGTCAAGCATGTGATTTCCAGGTACCCAGTGTCACATCGGTAGCCAACGTCCGTTGGAAAGATTAAGAAACATCCTCAGCGGGCAGAAGTCCTCATTATGACACACGCTTTCTGGCCTTTGTGAGAGAATCTCCCATCATTGTTAGTTGCAGCCTTCCTTAATATTATTTCGTAACCAGGCTCATACACTACCTTGTACGGCAATTCTCGTAGACGTACCTACTTATAGTTCCATCTTTACCTTCGCTCGAAAAGAATCCCATATTTGCATCATCAGAGATAAGAACGAAAAAAATATTAGTTTTGATGCATTGTAGATTATAAAAGATAGCAATGGAAATTCGCTGTTACTTAGTGCTCAAAACACAGAGTCCACAAACATAAGTACTACAACATTCTACGAGTTGCCTGGGTCATCAAGACAAACCATATATAATAAGACAAATCATATAAAATAATAATAGTAATTTATTATTATTAGCATTGGATTATTTCACAATAGATGTAAGAGTATTGAAATTATTTGATCTGTGAATTTTGTGTCTAATAGGTGGGCACCAATGAACGAGGTGACTGTCAGCCATCTGATGGGTGAAAAATAAGGGAATTACATTTTTATTAGGCCTTAGATCAAAACAGATCAATAGGAAAGTAGGTAAGAGTTTCCTTACGATTAGGTATGTAGTTTTTAATTTAACAATCGAATGAAACCACCTAGTCATTAAAAATATCAACTAATTTTAGTTACACCCTACACTGGGTCTTTTCTCCTCCTGGATATTTCTCATTTAATTCCGATAAGGAAATGTAACAAAATTGCCTGAATACCACAAACAGAATAAATTATTATAAAGAAAAATGATTTTCAGATATTTTACAAATCCAAATTGGTAGATCGGATGATGGGGTAAACCGAAAGGAGCCCATAGTCGAGTGCTGGAAGCTGGAACAGCCAAGTGACCTAATCCCGTTGCATAAACTCCCTTGCACCGTCCAGAATCCGTCGAGTTTTTACCCACCAGTGCATAATACCGAGTTGAGACGTTTCTAAACCGTTTAGTAATGGTCTTTAAAAGCTCGAGGGGACGGTTTGTAGGGAAGGGACGTAAAAAACGCTTTCACTCCCAGAAGGAGAACGGTAATAAGATGTTACAGAACTATAAGTAGTATAGTATTGAAAAATAAAAGCAAGTTTTGTGAGCAGTATCGAACTCGGTGAGGCCTGAACGTCTAAACAGCAGGGACCCTTCCGGAGCCTCAAGGTTCTCTCGTCCTTAATTGCGACGAGCTGTGGAGTGGGGGAGATACTTTTTTCTGGCATTCTGCGGTTTGGCATAAAGAAAGTCGTATAACGTGGAAGGTGACGCAGCCACCGCATAGTGTCGCCTAATGCCCCTCCTGCGCCAGCTATACGGAAACCACCGGGAGCGATTGAAGCCCACGCCTTACCCATGAGGCTTACCCATTCACACGACCTATCCGGAGAAACCGAAATAATGGTGCCGGGACCGTCGTTGTCTTTGGGTTTGGGACACGGAAATGGAGAAAGCCTGTTGCCAGTTCGGCCAAACTAAAAAATGAGTAAGTCCTCAAAAGCCTTTGTATACAAACGAAAGGACAAAGAAATAACAGAAATGCTCTTGAGGTTAAGATTAGTGGGATTTCAAACGAAAACCTTGATAGCTATACATAGGCATTAAGATTTCAGATGGATAGGACGCTACGTTTTGATACAGTTTTTTAAAACACTATAATATTAACATATTTCAAAAACATTACAGAACTGTGAACCACTCATCCACTGAAAAATCTGCGCCTTCCATTTCTGGTATTGTACACCTAATAGAGCAGAGTTCCTCACGTTATCATTGTATTGTCTACTTCCAGCATCTTGTTTGAGTTTTTGAAGCATAAGCAGTATTATTATTACCCATCAATACCACGACGGCATAACAATGACGGCTTCATTCGTAGGATGAAAAAAACAGTATGGCTAACAAACTGTAAAGTCGTTGAAGATAATAGGAAATAGTTCCAATGTGATGGAGAGATGCCCAATGGAGCGCAGCAAGATGTGAAAAGAAGTCCTCAGGCCCTTCAACGAGAAAACAATATCAGCTCAGTCGAAACAGACGGATCGATTATCCGATATCGATGGGCGGTCATGGTTTGGCGGATTAGGTGACAGGTGATTACTGCATGGGGAGATGGCGAGGCGAACCGGAGCGCTGAGCGTTAAGGCTGGTTGGGAGTCAAGGAAGCAGAACTTGTGGGTCAGTGTGTTGTCCGTGCTCATGCACGATGACGCCGGCTCTCACGTTTGTGCTATCCCCGGTGATCACTGTATTTTGTAAACAGCAATGTCATAGACCTTTCCTGGAGTGTTTTCCCTATTGAAACAGCAATTAACACCTCCACCATTAGCATGGCCAGGCAGAAAGAAGAGAAGAAATATGGACTTTCAAACTACCATCACTAAGAACACTTCTAGTTCTCACAAAATCAGTTTTGAACATTTTGGCATTAGGCCAGTATTTCTAATGTCCAATGCCAGTCTTACCTTGTGCTCGATGTGTAATGAGTCTTTGAACACAAATTTTCACATGAAGATCTCAGTCTTCAACATTTCGACAGTCTGAAAGTCCCAATGCTAATAAAATTCTAGTACTGGCAATATACGACTGTCAGGAGAATCAATCAATTTATTGTTCCAGACCTCTAAAGAAGGGACTGATTCAGCTGGCAGACCCTTAATCACGATATGACATAATCACGATGCACGTATAAAACCATCACGATCATTTCCAATAGGTACTTCCAGTCGTGTTTGGGATATGAAATAAGATCTTACTTGCGGGCGTTTCCATTATGCTCGGCGATGACAGTCGACAGACCTAACTGAAGGAGATGACAGTTCCCACATTCCCCCAGAGAAATCATGTACCAAATCAAATTTTCCACCATCTGGACCTTCAACCTCCACCTCTAGTGACCTTCAAAAGTAGTATATCACTATAAAAATTATATATATATACAATCTGAATTATACGATGTATTATACGATGTATCTGCACCGATTGCAGATGGACACGGACAGGCGCTACCCTTCCTAGCTACCATCCTCCTTGCCAAATAAAATACAAGTACTTGAGTCTTTAAGATGAGTGTATTGGAAACTATAAGGCAGAACGTTTTTATAATTATACTTGATAACAATAAATGATCACAAGATTCAATCTCTTCTTCCAAAACGGACAGAGTTTCTTCTCATAAAATGAGTAGATAATTGATTGTTGGAATAAGTCTAGTGTATTTATTGAGCGTGATGTTATCACTGAACCTGTCAATGATCGACTTAAGCGCTTTGCGCTACCATTCTAAGTAGTTATCCATCTCATTATTCAGACAAACCAAAACTATCGAACTGTCGCTTGCAGAAATGTTACCTAATTTTTTCGACTAAATCATAGTAAGGTTGGAGGGATAGTCCGAAACTAAAGGGAGCTTTCAGTCTAATAGACCTAGTTCAGTTATTTGTCTCAAAAGAATGATAGCCCCTGTTATCCTGCTTTTAAACATCCGGTTAAAAAGGTGAATGAAAAAACCAAGAAAACGAAAGGCGGAAATCGAGAATTGAAGAGAAACGACAGCAGCAGACGGGAGAGTCGTCCGACTAAAGCTTTAAAAATGAAACTGAAAGGGGGCGAACTCGTAATTTCTTATATCTTCTAGAACGGTACCGGCCATATGTTGAAAGGACCACTAGGAAGTGAAGACACTTGTTTTAGACTGTTTTTCTAACAGTTTTTCTATCGGTCTTGTGGCACCCTCCAGAGACACAGGTCCGCAAGGCGTGTGCCCGGGCTTAGGAGGCTCGATAAGACAAAAGGGACTCCGAGGTATGAAAAAAATTCTCATTCGACACCTGGTTCTTTCAAGACGCACTCGAGATATTGACATTTTCTCTGAAGATTGGGTGAAAAGAGAACTAAAACCCATCTGTTGAATCGCAAAACAATACTGTCATTATTTCTAATATACGGATAATACGCCCCCGCGAGCTTTCATGGAGGAGCAGCTGGTCTCCCTTTAGAGTTCTCGAACCTCTTTTTTCCTACTTCCAGGTATTTTTTCCACTCATGAGCGAACAATGAGTACGGAAATGAAACAATTCTTTGCCACTTTGCTACTTACCGTTGCTAATACGAATTATCAGACACCTGCTGAAAACGGTGGGTGGAAATAGATTGAATTGAGACGGATAAAACTAGGTTCTATCGGACATTACAGGTCATAATACGAATATATTATTATTATTGACGCACAAAAACTAAAACTCTTTTCAATTTATTTCAAACAGGTACCTACGTACTCTCAGAGAGAGACATTTTGTTCTGGTTAGGCCTATATTTTTGAGATGTTTGGTTTCTACCAACGTACAATTTATTTTTGTTTCTCTAATCGGTGAGATATGGTGTTATCAACAATTCAGAAATTGTATGAGATGTAGTTTACTATTCAGCGTTAATAGTTGGTTTTAAGTTCAAGATGTTTGAATATTTTCCTTCTTTTATTGTAATCTATGAAATTAGAAATAGTCATGCTCCCTTGAGTATCAACCGTAAAGTATGGAATAAATTAATATTAACCAAAAAAAACCTGCGCAGAAACATAATTTATTATTCCTATCTCATAATTTTATCATTTTTATTGGTTCAACCATTACTATAACTATCAAGAGCAGGTTGGTTGTTCCTCTCTTCTATAATTTCACAATCGCCCGGATTTTACGTCCCTGTTAAAATTTAATTATTGGATTTGAGTGAAGAGCAAAAAGTTCTCCATTTAAAATAATCGTACCAATCTTCCTTTTCAAATATGGATACTTTATTTTCAATGAAATTGCAGCAGTTGAGATGACGTGAGAGAACTAGGAAGGTATTCAAAATTAATTATCATTCTCCTTTAGCTTGGTATAGAAATTATCACGGGTGTTAATGATTAATATTATTTGTTAAGAATAAACTAGGTAACAATTGCCAAAAAAAATGTACACATACAATCCGAATGCATAGATGCTGTTTATTGATTCAACCCGATTTATATAATATTGTGTTGTGACTTTAGCAAATCAGCCTTAGTAATTAAGAAGGTTCATTTAGCAAAGGTTGGTACCAGAACGATTATTATGAACGTAGCGTATTACTATTAATTCCACATGAACTTAACCTTCGGAAGGAACAATAGGTGGGCGCTATCAGGTTAGGACCAAATTAATACAACCACCAACAGGACCTGCCGGAAGTGTCCTTATCTGCTGTAGATAACCAGCTCACCGTTCGCCCAACTGTAGAAGCTATACCAGAATGACAGAGGCCAAAACAAAGTACTTAGTGTTGAATCTCCACAAAAAACCCTTTTCTCACATTCTAAAGCAAACTTCATTGTTCATTAAGTTAGTGTGTGTCGGTTTGTTATTGTTAATAATTGCGATGTGGGTTCATGGGGAAAGTACATACTTGTCAAGCGTGGTATTTGAGAAA
>JAEMON010000009.1:7177383-7194893 GCA_030264115.1 Lygus lineolaris | reverse complement strand
TCATCCACATTGATATCAAACTTCGCATTTCACACAGCTCATTGGTACTTTACTGGTAATTTGAAACCTCTTCAGAAGAAACAAAGAGTAGATCTGGATCTATCATATATCGTGAACTTCTCCTCCACATTACTATACAACGTGTCAAAATACAGAGGAAGGTAAAAGCGCATACCGAAATCTCGTTGAAAATTTGTAGTTTCTATTGCTACCAGTCAAAATATAAAGGGTAGTGGTGAACTAAACAGGAACTATACAGAGCAGGATAACAGCTTGAGGTGTGGGAGGATGGGATATACCTACCTATCCCCGATCTTCTATTACCTCTTACAAGCTACAAGCGAAACGTCGCTTACCTACTGAAGGTGGTTATGTGAAGGCTCGATGAAAATATGGTCAAATTACGGATGTATCGATTTTTATTGACACATATATTGATTCCCCGAAGGTACCTATATATAAATATGTGAACGAGGTTGTCATTGAAAAACGCACGCCATGGTATAAAAAGCTTGGCTCCCATGAATCCAAACAAGCAACAAGTCCTACAAGAAATCATCCTCATTAAAAATCAACATTAATTTTCCGTTCCCACATTTACTACCTCCTTAATGATTATTTTCAAAATATTCTTCAGAAAGATTGAAGATGGTACTTTCAGCAGTCGGTTACAATTATTCGAGCGGTAGGATCCTGACACGAATTAATGAATTCACCAAGCGCCGGCTAAACAAGTTCCAACGTTTCTACCATCTGGAGCCTTCAACAGGTGGTTCTGTCGTCGCTTATGAATCGATTAACTCCCGCTTGAGGGCAATCACTTATGGAATGAGTGAGGGATTTCATTCAATTCAGGTAGGATTCAGACTACCTGTGTTGTGTAGGACTGCTCGATTTGTTCGCGGGTCATTTTGGTTTTTTTCAGGAATTATCATGATGTGTTGAAATACATGATTATAATCAGACTTGGATTTCAAATTGGAACGACGATAAAATTGATTTCCTCCTAATAACGATGTCACCATGGGGGTGCTTCTTTCCAGGATAAAACTCCAGGACCAAACAAAACTACCGACTGCCTCAAATCCCGAGACCGGATTAGAGTTCATAATATCCAGTGAAAATGGGTAATTACTAAGTGATTAGGTATAATAGATTATTGTACAAACGACGCAATCAAATATTGGTTTGTAACTACGAGTACTACACCTACGCAAACGCGAATGACGCTAAACGATTTCTCACGATTATGATGACTTGATTGAGCACAAATTTGGAGGGTAGTTGGGGCTTACTTCAAATTTATTCCCTATGAATCGAATCTATATTAGCCGATGCGCAAAAATTGAGTGTTCGTCACTACAATCACTATTCAATAATCTATGATGATGATTTCATTGATCTTCTGAAATTGTTTCGTGGCAGACAAGTTTCTGATTAACTGTTTTACTATCACGCCAAACATTAGACTAATATTGGTTAAACCAATTTGGTTTACAAGTACTTAAGTAGTATAGGTGAGAAATGTAACTGACCATTTAACAAACATGAGGGAATGTTATTGATAAGTGTATCTAGTACTCCAAGTAAATACATCTGGAAAAGGTGTGAGCAGCCTGATTAATTAAATTCATGACGCATTGCTACGTGTCGGTAAGCAATGCATTTTTCAAACCTAACTAGATTTACCATGTATGGCGTTGAGAAAAACTGTTCGTATTCCACTTACAAAAATGATTTAGGGGCTGCCCAGGAAATGCGTTCCCGCGCTCAATTTACAGCGTGAGGGCGGCCGTTGGCGAACCATCGTAACGAATGGTTCATACGCGAAAACGGGGTATGAAGTAATATTCCAGTAGGGCCTATCGTTATGGGGAGGGAAGTCAAGATTAAAATCCCGAAAGGTTCGAGATGGAATTAATAAGAGAAACTTGTAATGAGGAAGGCAGAATAAGGAGTAAAAATAAAGAACCGGAGTGGAAGCATTTAGTGCGAGAGATGGCAGAGGAGCGGCGGAGGAGCCCAAGTCGAAGCTCACGCTTTATGCAAGTGATATACATTATAAGAGGGCACGTTGTTGTTTGAAATACGGCTGGTGGGCACCACGACCCCTCACTAACCGATATATTATATATATAGAACCATTTGATTTATACACAGTTGAAAATATGAAAGCAGACCGGCAACAGACCCGTGAGGCATCAATTCAGTCGACCTGTATCGTTTTACCTCGGGACCTGCGCGGCGCTCTCGACTCGAAAACGGAGTTCCTTTCCTTTTAATAGACAATTATGTAAACTGCGTCATCTCTGCGCCATAGAAGGAGAATATAAGGATGATTTACTTCGCGAAACTCAAACGAACAAGGCAAGAAGAATCGACGAAACGTTGAAGAGCATTTTTATTCTTACTTCTGGATAAGAACGTGATTTACACCATAGAGATCGTAGGATCGGAAATGTCAGGCATGCGGGGAATGCAGTGCGGACCTTTCCTTTCGACACGAAACCGATTCCAAAGTTGATTTATGAAGTGTTTGATTAGCCATAATGCTTCAAGCATATGAGGATTAATTATCAGTTGTAAACATAAATAAAAACTTCGACGATGTTTCGGATCCCTATTGTACTTAAATAAGATGGCGCTCTTGAGATAGCGGTGTTTAAATGTGTTTCAACTCACGCCTTCGCCTCGCCTTCGCAACCCGCTTTACAATTTCATATCATGTTCACGACCTTGTCGTAAATCTTTCGCCCTCAACTGGAAGAGATCACTCAGAAAGCTCATTACTTCTAGTTGGAAATCCGGTAAAGGAAAACAGGACTTCGCTTCACCTCAGATACACTTTGCTGATAACTAAAAACGATTATTGCTTCTTTCTGCTCTACCGTTTTTTTGTTCGCCCGTGGAAAAAGCCTCCAAATGAAGCCAAACCAAAATATCTTCTTTAGTTCGGGTAGTGTTTGTGGGTTTTATCATGGAAACGAGCCTCGACCGATGGCCGAGTTTCTCCAGTTTTAGAGCTCAGAAATAAGCGTTTCTAACCCACAAAGGTTCCTTCACTTCCTGTACTAGTAAGAATGACGGGTTTTCGCTTACCTTCTTGATGGCCCCCATGACCACCGTCTTCTGAAACAAACGGATTCATTTAATACACGCTCAACGTTTTAGAGAAGGTACCATCATAAATTGTACTATACCCATAGTCTGTAATCAATTTAAAAATCAGTGGGCATCTATGGATTTCTTTCAAAGCCATACTAGGAAATTACATGGGTCAGATAAATGAATTTTGATTATACCATCATGTTTTGGGGATGAGCCCAGGGAAGCATTTACCGAGTTATCTATAATGGAAAAAATCCATCCACCAATGAGGAAAACTTTGAACGTTTTTCATACAACCTGTCCTAGGAAAGAGTAGTAGCGATGATTTTTGGGTAGAATAAAATGATTATTTTCCTCTGAAATACCAGACGCCATACTTTAGACATGCAAAATCATAACAAGTCAAACCCATGAATCATTGCTGTATGTAAGTAAACAGCTTTGGTAGCTATACCAGATAATTACGCGGGTCAGACAATGCACATTTTGACTCACCTATAATGATCGAGGATGAAATAATATTGGGGAACCATTATAACAAATTGAGTTGGTACAAAAGCACCAACATTGAGGATAACTAAACTTTTAAAACAACTCTCTGTAATTTTTTATGGTGAAACAAATTATTTTAATCTGAATGACCAATAAAAGTAAATTATATTACAAGCTTAGGAATTCAAATTTGGAATGTTAACATTATACATTGTAGACTTACTGTATAGTTAAATATTCTGAGCAATATAATGTTCTCAGTAGTTTTTCCTGTGAGTGGGTATTGGAATCTACTGATAGGAGGATGAAAAACATGAGATGTACTCGGCTCTAAGGACAGAGCAATTTGTCTCCTCCAAGCTACTCTTTGTTAGACCGGGTATTGACAATCGTAGTGGCGAGAAAAAATCGGCTAACTTACTCTTCTTGTTTTCGTCTTTGATGATGCTGTGGTGGACCTGGAGCGAGTGAGGGTGGAGGTCACCGCCGTGGCCCAACCCACTCAGCTCCATGCTCAACATAGCAGCGCCTGCAACAAAGAAAGAGACTGCGGTCAAACGGAGCCCTAATTATGATAATGGTGTGAAGACAAGAGCTGCTAAGAGTGGAGAAAAATTTCTGTAGAGGGGGTGAGTATTTACCTCTCACGCGTTCCAATAGTTTTATTTTAATATAAATAGGGTGCCTGCCCATATTTTACACCATCCACAAGGTTCAACTTCTCGTTAGTATAGAAAGTAAACAATACGCAGTCAACTGCAGGAGTCCATTGCTCCGATGGAGTAGTGTTGTTTCGATAACACGGAAGAAGGTCATTAACAGCAGTCGATAGTAGGGAGTCACCCTTTCCGCCTGTGCCGTGGTTAGATAACCTTGTTGCATACCTAGGACCTTGGTTTTTTCGTTTCCGTTGTCTACTTCCAAACTAATCCATGAATAAGAAGTGAGAAGTTTCCCCAACACTAGAACTATAGTACTTAATTATACACGTTTGTAAACATCACACATTATTGTGAGCCAGTTGGACTGGTCGTACGACCTACAGTACGACCTTTGTACATAGGTAGGTACCAATGTACATACATGAAAAGGATTTGCACCTGTTTTAGGTCAATACGCTATAACCATTAAAACTCCCCAATGTTTACAGAGGTAGGATTGGGTGTTCATATTGATCAACAAAGCACCTAGTTTTCGCTAACATTCATCAGTTTGAAAACTTCCTACTTAGTTACCTATTTGCGTCGATATCAGAGCAAGTGAAGCGAACTCTGTGTGTATTCCATAAACTTGTATAGATGTGAATGAACTGATCGAGGTCTCAACATTTTTAGTGAGAAACAAAAGGGGCGGTACCTGTTCAACCCCAATGCTGAACAAGAACCGGATGGATATAAAGATTTCAAATTTTGTAATCTTCCAGGGAAGACAATTTTTCATGTTACTTTCATTTTTATGTTACTCGGGATCAATGAACGTCTACTTCATGAGAACAGAACAGGCTGGTAGTTTAGACTTGCCCTTGTTAGAGCTGTTATATGACTCCATCCACTTAGGCCTCAAGCCTTCAAGTTTCCCTTCCCCATCCTCTTCAGCAGAGATACTCTAGCTCCGAGTGTGAGCATTTAACAAGGCAAAAACAGTTTGCGTTAATTTCTCAAATAGTACCTACTTGGTTATAGTAAAAGACCCGTTTAGCCTGTGGGAAGGAAACGCCCTTCAGGTCTCCGAGGAGATGTCGTCGTTTTTCCATAAATATCCCGAAGCTCGGTACCGTTCATGAAGGGGTCTGCCTTAGTCCACAAAAACAAGCATCATCGTTTAAAAAAAACACTCTTCCTGCTCCATCCTTCCAAGAGAAAATCTCTTCATTGTCACTCCTTCGCCTCTTTTGCCTCAACGACTGAACATTCTACTGTTTCCTAGAGAAGGAACGCCTGCGTCGTGACCAGCTGATTTCCACGGGTCCCATAACCTGACTAAAACCTTAGAAAATTATCTGGCGAAAGCTTTTTTTCTTGACTGCTCATCTTCTTGAACACAGTACGCCACGAAGGAAGTTCATGTTTTCGGACGCACTGGCACCAAATAGTAATTAACATTGTTATTGTAGTAGTTTTTGCTGCAGTATGAATACCACGTTTTTCTTACCTGAGCATCTGTAATGATGCACTATAATTGATTGGATTATCAAGATCGAAATGCATTGTTGTGATGCAATCCGTTCATCTCTTTGTAAACGGTTCCCACATTTTATTATGAAAAGTACCCAGTACCTACCCAGTCAAGATTGAAAAAGTAAATGTCAAAGTAAACGATATAGGTTTAATCAATGTGTGTGGTAGGTACCAGAATTGATAGTTCTACTTCCAGTTTTGCGGCTCGTCTTAGGCCCCATCTGAGGAAGCAATACCGTTGCCAAATGTTCCCCCTGGCGAAACAATAAGTTGTTAGGGAGGAGGGCTGATGGGTCCAGCGGTATTGTCGTCACTTATCTGATCGAATAGGAAATTGAGGATGCCACCTTTGCCGGAGTACATATTGTTCATTGTGTCTTGTAATGGCGGCGTAGGGCGAGCGGAAGTTGGCCACCGTTTATTGTTATTTGGCCGGTACCCCATCACAGATTGCAGGTTGTAGGGCTTGGATACATAACTACCGTCTCAGTCAATATTAGTGTTGACACGAGAAACAGATAGGTACCTACTTATAATATGGAGAAATATGCATGTACTTAGTCCCAATTTAGTTACGAGTCAGAAGGAAATCAGTGTATGTAAAATGATGAAGAAGCCCGAAGTCACTGCATGGGTCATCAAGAGAAGACGTGATATAAAGATAGGGAATATCCACGTACATTTCTCAAAGAAGGATACAAAAAATTGTTTTTCTAATTTTCTCTGTGTATTCGTCCAAAGATCTTTTGAAAAACGTTTTCATATTTTTCTATCTAAACATTTATTTGGTTAATTTCAATTTTTCAAAAATCCGGTCATTTTTCTCCTGAGTCAAATCGAATTGCGATTTACAATCAGTAGGTACGGTCCATGTCCTGACAGAGGTTTCATTTTAGCACCAAACATTTGTAGAAACAAACTGGTTTGGAAAGTAAATACAGGAATGATGAATAATTTATGATTTTGATTGTTACATATAGATAAGTACACGTGATTGAGTCCGATATATCTATTGGAAGGGTTCCATAGTGTAAGGATCCTGCAACTGCATGGTCTGTAACACCTCAATATTAAAATTATTTGTACCACAAGTCATCTACTCAGTTCTAAGTGGAAGCAAACTACCGGATTCGGCAGGCCCCGATTTTGCATTACGTTCCTGTTCATCTTTCAGAAGTTTGTGGAATCTAAGGAATGCGAAAATGATTATGCACCGCGAATCAATACCGGAGGCCAGAAATCAGAACGGACAACTATTGATGGGCCATTGAGCCGTTTTTACTGCCCAGTGTTTTGAAAGGGTCTGTACACTACGCAGGCGTAAATCACCCTCTAACGGGCTTCACTCCTCAACCAGTAAAACGATCACACCTTCTCAGAAACGGAGGAAGATCGCTGACAGCCTGAAATCGAGGCAACAAGCCCACAGGTGGATGCTACTAGAACTTGTTGCAAGGCAAATCTTCTGAACACCTGGACCTTTACGACCTCCAACGTCAAGTTTAGAAAGAGTATTCGTATTTGAATAAATACCGCGTGCTTCTCAAAAGCGTCCATTCCTCCGAAGACATCGCCTTTCTTCTGCCATCGAAATTATATGCCAAAGCTCGCGCTCCTTCTGGACGTATTTTACGTAATAGGCATCCCCATCACTTATTCAACAGTTCGGCACATTTTTCTTTCGTTGGTCTGGATTGAAACTGGCGGTGCCACATATTTCTTACTCACCTGTTACTAATAAGTCGTTGCTCGTATCCTGAGTACCCCTCACTTCCCTTATATCTCGTTACACTATAAATAATTCACCATTTCGTAACTCATTCTACTCCCTGTGATCTCTCTCTTTGCATCAGCACGTTGAGCTCAATTCGCTTTTGCTCATAATATTCTTTCATAATTGAATATTCAGCTTCTTGCCGACGTTTAGAAGTGACAAATTTCAGAATTTTTGACACACATTATATCCAAAAAGATCATGGGTGGGCAACTGGGCTTAGATGATACATAATTAGATCGAATCAAGGTGTTGTGGGTGACCTATACATTATTTTTTGTCGGCAATACTTCTTCTTGTTTCGTGGGGGAGATCATCATGAAAAACTACCTACGTAGAAACCCGAGTGTAGAAGCACAGTACAAATCAACCTTCACGTCATATGCAAAGAGGTTAAATCCCTACCATTGATCCGATTGACATGAAATAGTAGATAACCATATATCTATATCCTCCTGGCCATTTCATCAAATAATAGTGTTCAGTCGTTGGTCGGCTCCAGTAATCAGAGTCGGATTCAGCAACCTAAAAACCGCCATATCCTAATATTCATATCCGAGATCCGAGTAATTTTTTATAAAGATATCTCCCTCCCATTAGGAGACAGTTTACTGATGACGTCACACGTTTTTTCCTTCCCCTTTTTCACCCACTTCCGTTCATTTCTAACCTTTTGAATTGCAGCTTTTTTCTATAAGCCCTACCCTCTACGGCAGACCTAAGAGTACCATTTGAAATAATTAATTCTAAAAAATGCAAGTTCTCTGATATCGAATAAGATATTCACAACGGAACGAAATCCGACTCCTAACTGAATGATGACTCCGTTGTTTCTTCCTGAATACGAGTATAAGTTTTTCTTTTCGGGGAAACATTCTTCTTTTCACGTCCAGAAGAGAACAACGGACTGGCGAAGTGTGTTCAAGACATCGAATTGATTGTTGATTCCTACGGCCTTCCCATGTTCAGAGAGCTGCAAACAATTAGGTACCTACGGCGGCAGTTGCTTGGAACTCGACCACCTGAGTCGGACTTCTTCCACCACACGCTCGTACTCGTGAATCATGGGGGTGAAACAATGGAAAATTACCTCGCAGCTGATTAAATAGAGATGATAATTGGCTCGATTGAAAACATAAAAACGATAAAATGAGTGTACTCGGTGAGAAGTGCTTACAAAGGAAAATGTATTGAACGCCTCAGAATGTTCGCTGTATCAATACAAATGTACAAACCTTATATTGGTTTCATCACCAATAACCTATTGTAGAATAAGTCACTCATAAAAGATTGGAAATAGTAACAAACCCTACAAATTAAGACCTAAAACGGTTTAATATTTCTATTCTCAATAGACAACCCTTCTGTTTACACCACTGATCCCCCAAGGTCAAAACGGTCTTAATAAATCAGTAAATCTGGTCTTCTAGTGGAAACAGACCTCAAGTTCATCATGCATTTTCAGGTTTCTCGAATACTTAAGCGTCAATATAGTGGATAATGGAACTTATCATCTGACTATCAAATATTACATTTAAAAATTGTAACCTAAAATCTAAAAGAAAAGCGTGTCTCTCTATAAAACTGCCCTGCTAAGGCTCATCTCCATTTTTCACAATTTGAGATAAACCACATTTTATAGTTATTTTCTCCTGCCACTCATGTTTTTCATTATTCCTGGGACTTCCACTGATTTATTCCCCGACGATGCAAAAAAGAGGACGTTCTAAATTGTACACAAAAATAGTTCAGGGCAAAACTTATCCAAAGAGCCCAAAATCAGTTGGGGCAAATAGCCTTCAGGGCAGAAAAATTGTTTGAGCTACGGCGTTGTGAAAATGTCAACCCCCAACCCGAATTTTATGGATTTCGGTACGCCCCCAGTATTGGCAGTAAAGGTACACCAAGAAAACCATATTATGACTAGTTTTTTTTCTCGAAAACACTGTTTTGACATTTGCTGGTACATCATACAAGTGCAATGAAAGTAGGAATGTGAAAACCTGTAGTTTGTAAGAAAAAAGCGTGAGTCTGTGGAGGTTTGGAGTGAAGTCGAATCTAGGAACCCTTTAAGTCCTCGAAGAACCAGATTAAACCTCGTAAGTCCCCAATTCCCCCTCAGGAGGGCAATTTATTACTGGTAAAAAACCCATAAACTTAGAATCGTAATATCAACAGTTTGATGGAATGAAATCAAAAATATAGTCCTAACAGCAAAATATCAAAATGAATCTCAGGTCTTCGTAACTCCTGCAAAATGTTGAAAAATATACATAGGTACATGGTTTTCCTGGTAGGTATACTTGTACCATCGAGATATATAATATACCTAACATAAAAAGTGCTCCTGGGAACGGACGGTTTTTTTTTATCATCTCAGCTTTAGGGACAGATGGGTTTTCGTCCCCTGAAATCAAAATGCCCACTTCGCATATATAATGAGGAGCGCCTGATTTTTGACAGACGTAGAAGAGGAGGAAGGTCTCTTTATTTTGTGTGTCATTAGATGGTCAGTCATTTTGTTTTGGTTTAAATCAGACTTCAGAGGAAAGCGAGCTCTAGAGCGCCTCATTGAAGGTGGTCGACTTGTCCCGTATATCCGGTGGCCGGGCGGTTCACACGATCTTGAGTTCAAGGGCTTATACGCGTCTGAAACCCAACTATCCCGCTTGAATATTTTATTTATTTATAGAACGTTCTGTTTGTAGTTTTCGTGATTTTAGGAGCATCGGAGCATTGAAGTAACATTATAAGGTACTCAAGTACCTACATTAAGCCTATAGTAACCTATTTTTTATGAGGGACTTGAGGACTCCTTCTTTCTCATGAACAGGTTGCCTGAAGAAGGGTCTAGGTTAGACCCGAAACGGCGATGAATAAAATAATATTTTCAATTTAGGGTTTTTCTGGCTGAATCCAGACTAATCATCTGCAAATAACCAACTATATGCAGCCGCCCATTGCTTCCACATACCTATATTAAGCTGGTATTATCTTGAGCTAATCTGAGACCCGATATCCAATGTTTTTTCCTGTTGTAGAGTTTATCTCCAACAACGAACCCAACTCTGGAAAGGGTTGTTTTAACTCTAATCCCTCATAATTGGGTGCTATACTTCATTGATGTATGCCATGGAAGGCTCTTACCCAAAAATGATGTTTGTTGTTCATTAATTATTGTTAGCTCTATAAAATGTATAGAGCTTTATTATTATATTTAATATAATACTATATCTCTGTTAGTTTGTGTGTCTGTCTGTTACGCGATTTAGGTATTAATTAATGATTCACAAATTTTGTAAAAAATAAAAAAATAAAATAAAAATAAAAAATGCTGAGGAGAAACGACTCAAGTCGTCAAAAATTGACATGAGTGGGCTTCAGAGCATTGCCTTCACTTTTTTTTTTTTTTTGAGTCATTTGAACTAAATTTTCGAAGCGTTTCTCCTCCAAATGTTTCCTGTTTGTTCAGGATCGAGTGTAGATGTTTAAGCTTAAATGAATGCCCCGTTCATCGGTGTCAACCACCTTCTTCTAGGGACTGAAATTGGAACATCATCCTTGAAAATGTTTCGTCTCTGAGGGGTAAGATTGAACTAGGTACCGGGTGAAATGGGAGAGCTTTGGATATATCTGTTGCAGTGAACACAAGCTTGACCTGTCGTCGTCTCGTATAAGACCTCTGTCTCAGTCCTCCGGTCTTAAATCTTCGGCGGCACGCCTCGGCCATTTGCACCAAAACCCTGGATAAATATACTACCTACCTGGCGACGAGATGTGATAAGTGGATATCACGAGAGCAGCAGCTGTTTCAAAGCTACTCGTTCTTTCTGTATTGATCGTTAGTCAGGAGCTGGAATTATTTGAGCCCCTGAAGATGCCGTTTAGTTTACTCATACCTCCTCATGATCGCATCAAGCATCACTGGTTTTTCCTTTTCAAAATGTCTACCCTATTACCTACACGCCTTCGACTATGAGTTCCAAATAAAGAAAAATGCATGATAGCAAGATTGGGTTTACATCTGAATTAAGTAAATCACACAGTAGATTACAGGTAATGGAAATGTTATGTGCTGGATAAGTGTGCAGGGAGAGGGACTTATGAAAATATGTATGCCAAGATAGTTGGATCAGCGGGAAGATTGAAGGGTATGGTTAGAGGCCGCTCCCGCACGCTGGCATCACGTCTGCGGCTCATCCCTCTGCGGTTTGTCTGTGCGTACCTACGATCATTTAACCACCTCAGTCACGGTAGCCTTCTTTGTCACAAGTTTGCTCAATTTGAGGTAGAGTCCCATTCTGCTCATGGATTATCTGCGAATACCAGTCTAAATTACAAAGAGTTTTTTCATCTCTACGTCATTAAAATACACCTCACAACAACAGCAATCATACCATTTTTATGACGGCAATCCTCCGCTCATGCTCATCAAATGATTTTTTTCTACCAAGCGCATGATTCTTATGCAAGTATCAAACGGACCCGAAGGTGAGTTGAAGCTTGCTAATTATCGAGCACTTGGTGTTTTGACAATGGGCAATGGGGAACTCGCATGGTTAATTTTTATTTCAGCATTTGAAAGACCTTATAGAGGGCATCCATATATATGATGGGTATCCGATGATTGAAACTTACCGAAAATAGGTCTTGTAATTTTAACCTAAGTGACGTCACCCACCCTGCGCCCGCCTGGGGGGCACCCTCTGCTTCTCAGAACAGATGACATCATGCACGATCTTCTGAATCATTTTACAGCCAACCTAATGGACATTCTGAGCTCAAAATCAGAACTAGAGAGTTTTCAAGGGTGCTGAATCCGAATTTGAAGTCGACAATTCAAAATTACGGCGCACCGGAATTCACCATTGGCACCCCAGTAAACAGGTTGGTTCTTGGTTCAGAGGTCATTGCAGGTCCCTCTGCATCTGCAATGAAAATAGAACTTCCCTAACTCAGCTACTTGCTACTGGTCCTGCATCCCAGTGAATACGTGATGCTGAAGAGGGTCTTTCTTAATGCCACAGAAAAGAATCACTAGGTAAACACATCGTGTTATGACATCTATGAGTCAGAAGCCAACATTATTTTTGGTGACACTACCATGACCATTGCCAACCACACTAAATTTCTTTGCTTTTCGATTGACTCTAACCTGGCCTCCAAATATCACGTTATTGATATTTAAAAAAAACGAAATCCTGTCTGTTTTTGTATTCGCACGCTTCGTTTACCATGGCCTTTCTGTGTCCTTTCTGGGTGACATCGTCCGTCATGGACGTAATCTTCCTCGTGTAGAAGTGAGCTCTCCAACTTATGATAACGGCACGAGCCCAGTTGTGGGAACAACCAAAACATAAGATGATGGATCGATAAAAAGGGTCATTGCTACTCATGATTATTTGTAGACAGATGCCTCCCTATGATTAAAATTCAAGTATCAAACAATTCGAAAGGATCACATTTGCCTCATGGATTTCGATATTATATTATTATTTGTATCCATGCTTGTTTTGTCTTTGCTTGGAGAAAACAAGCTTGAGCGGAGCATTGAGGATCCATGCCCCGGCTAGTGCCATCCTCTTGATCAGAGTGTTTTGTTTTAAATAAAGTTTTTTTTTAAAATACCTATATGATCGTTATTTTATTTTGATTAGACATTCAAATTACTTTTATATTGAAACCAGTCATTTTTGGGAAGGTCCTGCTCACACATCGATGTTGTGCGATCGATATCCCCCCAAGCTGGCCGATATCAAGCTGGCCCCCGCTAGAGGACGGTCAAAGTGACGAAAGCATAAAAAGAGCTTGAATCCGCGGCTCGAATGACAAGGGGACGGGAATGTTTAGGCTAGGACGGCCGGCTCATCTGTTGTGACTCAACGGCCGGGGAGGGACCAAGGCCGTGGGAGTTTTTCCAGGGTTCGACCATCGTACGGAAGAGGTGACGATCTTCCAGCCTAGGCTCGAGAAAGATTTGAACTACCTTAGCTGACTTTACACAAGCTCATTTCACTGCACCCCTCAAAAATTGTTCTTCGCAAGCAGTTGCAAGCGATGTCAGTGTGTACCTAGGTTGAAAACTGTTTCCCCCCCTTTCTCTTTTCTGGTATATAATACATGACATGAGTATCTACGTTATAAAATTTAAATTGCGTCAGTATGTTCCGCATAGAAGAACTGATTTTGATGAGGTTGTTGCTTGGTGATCTACAGAAGCTGCACAAAATAGGGATGGAAGATCGAATCGAATAATCAAGTCAATCGATCTTTTGGATCGATCCCAACTTGTCAGAGTATTGCGAAGATCGATCTTTTTGTGGACGATTTTCGATTCGATTCTTTGCTAGTAATGTGGATTCGTGAACTGAAAATACTGTATGTGACCCTAGTCCAAACATTAAGTGTGAACTAAGTTTTTGTTCCAATTGCTTACAAATTTTATTTTCTAAGTAATTCTGGTTGCCGAAATATCTTTTATTTTGTTTCAAAAGGCAATGCATTAATATTTTATTTCAAGCTGTGATTGAGGAGCACATATTATTTGTGTCTGCCGATGTAACTTTAACTGATGTAACTGTGTAGAAATATTACGAGCGAGAACAAATTTCATTTTCATGGAATAAATACCTACCTTCCCACTTCCTATTTGTTCATAAATATTTGTTCATTATTTAAGACTCAGAAAAACAACTCATCCAACCACATTCTTGACCAGAATGAGTAAAGAGAGGAGTTACAGCAGTCATTCAAAAGCTCGAGCAAAATAGGAGAATCGGAAGATAGATTCACAAAGATCGATTCTTTGAGCCGATTTATTGATATTTTTTATTCTAAACTTTCGATACATCGATTCCCAAAGATCGATTCTTTCAATTTCGATCTCCATCCCTAGTACAGAAGCTGATATGTTTAGGCTAAAAGCCAGTTGACGTTGTTCGGTAACATCCAGTCGTGACGAGTATAGGACAATTTTCGGATCTTTTCGAATCTGTGGTTGATCTGGGGAGGTCAATTTTCAACCCAGTTGATTTAGGAGCTTAATCTTTGATCCAGCTGATTTGGGAGCTTAATTTTCAATCCAGCTGATCTGGGAGCTCAATTTTCAACCCATCTGATCTGTTAGATCTTTTTTCCGACTCAGCTGCTCTAGGAGCTCATTTCGAAGTTAGTTTCGTGGATAGTATGAGTTTACACGGGTGAAGAAAGTAGTGCCTCATACCGGATGGTATCTGCATCTGGTTGCAGACTGCATCGAAAAATGTGCCATGTGATTTTCTATCAAAAGTAGAGTGTTGTTGTGTTCCCTCGGGAAAACTATTATTGACACCACCAATATACCAATTTTCGCACATCCAAAAACTAACTATAGTGCTTATATAAGGAAACTCACTCGGTAATTTTTCAGTCCGTATACCTCTCAATAAGAAGTAGGTACGTACTAAACGTTCACCTTAAAAATCAAGAACCATCACCGCATTGAGCATTCTGAATACTATAAACTAGATAATCAAACGACTTGCGCCTTGTAGGATTTAAATGAACTGCCCTCTTCATTCTGCAACACTGCTTGTGCTTTTCCATCTGCAAATATAACGACCGCAAAAAGGCGGCTTCCAAAGCAAGGAGTCGTGTGGGCCAGTATAGTACGACTACGCTCACGAGCGGGGCGCAGGTTACCAAAGGCGGGCCCAACTTGACATAAATCTTCTGGCCATTTAGGCCGGTTTAATGGAGTTGTCTGCGCCCGTATATTTCAAATTCCACGCCCTCAAGTCAAATATCCCGTTCCCCTTCCCCTTATTACAATAATTTCTCTCCTGTCGCAACCTTTTTTTTTTTAGCCCCGTCTTTTTCACGTTGTTTATTTGACCTCCGAACTTGTTTTGTCGCATTGGATAGCTAAGGTATGACAATAATCTCAGGGTTGACAGAGATTTTCTCTACCACGAAGACTCCTCAGCTTCAGTTTCTCACATCGATTTCAAGCTTACATGTTCTTGCACCTACAAGACCTATGTAACTAGGTCCCAAGGTAGGTACCTAAGTGAGGTATCTAGGTAACTAGAATTAATTTCTTCCTTTATGATAGGTATTAATTATTTTTGGCAAAGCAATGTCTATTTCATAACTGCTTATGGTAATTTGAAAAGGTTGATTGATGATTATGGACACTCCACTGACTGGGAGTTGAATTCTGGTCGATTCGAATTATGTACCTAGTTTTAGGAGTACCTTTGTACTTTAGTATCGCATATTTTCACATGATCTATCTATTTTCTATATTGATATTCTGCTACAGTCTGTCTGTCTAATAATGAGTGAGGATTACCTATAATACCTAATCCACAGATTACAAGTTGAATCACTCCCAAAGACGGTGTGGCCATCATAGGATTTTTAGTGCAAGGATTGTTCTGTCATTCCTAGCGAACGTAATCCAGGAGATTTTGCGGTTTACCGTTGGCACTTGGAAGAATGAGATTTCTTTACAACACAAAAAACGGAGGTTTTTCATGGCAACCACTTGCCAACCGCAATTTCCCCTTAACGTACCCGCGGGGTTTCCTTGAAAAGCTGAAAACCGCCGAAGGATTGGGTCATTTTTGTTGGCGTTTCTAGGAAATTTCGTGACACAGCGAAGGATTGTGATAGTTCTAGACGCCTACTATACACATCATTCCAACCAGAATCCTCGAAAACTGCGATGATCTCATACACATGCTGAGTTTTGTTCAATGCTATTGGCTGATGCACTAGAGTATTAGGCGTGAAAATTTGTGCTGAACAGTAACACTGGAAAGGAAATTGCTAATAAATTAGGAAAGGATTATTATAATCATTTTCATTTATTAGAAAATGTCATTTGTCGACTTAATAAATTTCATCAAAATTATTTGGTGTGATTTCCCCAAAAACCTCGATAACAACTGATTTTTTATCCTTAAAATTTAAATGCACCAAAATTGCTAGCCTATGAGTTTTCAGAATTCATTTTGATATTTCCAAGATTAGCTAGGTGCAATTTAGGATATTATCACTTTTGCTGAGGTGAAATATTTATGTTCCGGCGTTACACATAGGTAATTAATTATGTGTATAATAATAATACAGTTTAATTATTGTACTCCAGGAATCAAAACAGAATATTCCTTTACACCAACTTCTACACTTCGTTTGTACTATGTTGAATTATATTGATAGTTATATTATTATAGTATCCCTACTTCTTTGTCTATTAGTTAAAATATATTCACGGAACCATAGAAATGAGGGGTTGAGTAAAACATTATTTTCATTGATTTTTGTAGGTACTTGATTTGTGTCGATTCGAGTAGCCTTCAGCCTACGTTTCTGTCTTTCCAGCAAAGGAATAATGAAATAGAATTTCGTCAAAGTAAACACCGCACTAACTATGCGGTCAACATAACTGAAAGCGCTCCACCCACCTGTTGCGTCACGATATTTTTGTGAACATTGGCGGTCGTTAACTCTCTAGCGCAATTCAACGAATGATTTAAAGACAAACTATATTCTTGCTCCTTTTTATGTCTTCCCTCGCTAGCGAGATGTCTTCATGTTTTAGAGCTATGGAAGAGAACAACACTCAATTGAGCGAAGTAAGAACCACATACAATTAGTTTTTCAAATCGCGTTTTTCAACAATATCATGTTTGTGTGCGCTGCCAAGACCTCAATTCCCAACCGATATCCGCGTTTGTTTTTTATCCGACTCGAACTTTGGTCTAAGTTATGCACTAAGTACCACAATCGTAGAAAATATAGGGGTTTTTCTGATAAAAAATCGTCCCCTACAGTCTTATAGGAAATTTCGCGCTGATTCCGAATATACTATAATAGTTATGTGCCTATACCTAGAATAGCTAATTAGCTGCGACCAAGATATCTCGAATAAACCTCGAAACCTCAAGATTTGCTTCCGAGTCTACCGAAGGTAG
>JAEMON010000009.1:7164608-7176383 GCA_030264115.1 Lygus lineolaris | reverse complement strand
TCAAGAGTTTTTCGAGCACGTGATCGTGACGTTTTATCATCATTGATTTGGAATGCTCTCTAGTTTTGGAGACTGTCACGTTTTAACGTTCGAAAATATAATAATTATCATAATTATTACCTATTATATGCATACACAAGCGTATTTTTTTAGCCTCATTTCATAGTGGCTACATATTTAATAATGTTAGCTCACTTATAAGGTTTCTGTTCACCATCTAAAGGGAAGTCCCCTGAAATGTACAGGGGCAAAAAATATTTGTTTTCGTACAGAAACTATTGCGTTGGGAATAAAATGTGTCCTGGCAGGTCAACCGGAGTAGTTTCTCAGAATCCTATATTTTCAACGAGTCACCATTTTCTAATCAGATTTCTTTTCAAGCGAAGATTGCCGGTAATCTCCAAGTGACACATTGCGCCACTATTCCAAACAAGCCAGTGGGCCAACGAGGCGTCTTATGTAAAAATTGTCTCTAATGGCTACAGTAAAAGAAAAAAAATGCCCCTGCCATTTTCCACAGTTGGTTCCTTCCAACTTGGAAAAGGGGGATTACGTGATCATGAAATGCAGGGCCGTTTTTACGTAAGAGTGGACTGCAAGTACGGTCTGAGGTGTCAGAGCAGCTCGAAACCGATATCTGCCCACGCCGTGCAATAAGGTTACCTTATAAGATCCACATTGTTAGAAACCATCTGGGTCACAAGATCGAAGTTGATCGAATCATGTATCAATGTAATTAAATAGGAAAATAACGAATGAATAGAGGAGTTAATGAATAAACGTGAAAGCGGGCATTATGGCTATGATGGTAATTTGTACCGGATGGTAATGACTAACGAGCGTCAAAAGTGCTCAAGCCCTGCTTACCATGGAACAGGTGAAACCTACTGGGTGCAAAGATTCAAATAAAAGCTATTGCATTGAATCATTAGGCATGCATTATTGCACCGTGTTAACAAGAAAGTAACCACGTTATAATGCGAGGTCGAAATCAAGAAGCTCAATCAAGTTATCGCACACAATAAATTATATATTAATATAATAAATTATTTAAGTTGGCTATTACATTGTATTTCAGAGATTCCATTGGTCTCATCGGTGAGGGTTGAGTTCTTCTGACTCTCGTAAGCTCATATTTATATAACCAAAAAAATGGCCCCATTCTATGTTACATGAAACTTGTGTTTCCAAATCGTTATAATCCGCAAGACTATTCAGCTTGAATACCTATTACCTACGTTTATTTTTTTGTTTTTACTGATTCCAGTAGTTTAAAACGTAAAATTCTTATTCTATCCTATCATCTTTTGATTCAATTTCGAGTTACTGAAAAATGCTACATCATATTTTAAAAGTGCCTGTATTAATCTTCTTGTCAGTAAAAAAATGGATAAACGAATTCGGGAGTTCTAAGTTGGGGTACAAAATCAACCACATTGGACCATAACTTTGTACTCGAGAGCTGAAGTTTCGATTGTGGACTCACAAAACGTCTTTTTTTCAATTATTCTAAGCCAAACTCTAAGGGATAATTGGAAAATGTGAATATTAAAAAATGGTCGACCCTATGCAAATCAAATTGAGAGGACTTCCTCCTTTCCTCAGGTTCGTCCAGTTTTTGAAAGCAATTTCAATATAGAGAAGATCTCGGAGGTTAATGAGCTGGAGACAGTGATACTCTTAAACTGGAGTGGTCCAGACACCGTTGAAGGTGCGTTCAACCAAGCGGTGCCCTCCGCAGTTGATCACAGGATGTGCTGACCTTGCTGCACAACTACCGCGTCCCACCGCCGACCCAAAGGTATTTTTGAAAGCGACATACCATGATATCGGTATCCGCTAGTCTTTAAAGTGTTGCATCACGGGTGATTTAAATGTATTGTAACTACTGTAGTTTAATTAATTATTCGGAGACCTACAAATGTTGATGGCCTTAACATACAGTAATTTTGTTCTACAACGATGATACAAAAATGCCACCACGCAATGACACTGGGAAAGTCCCTAATAATTTGTGACACAGCTAGTGTTTTCAGTAGCGAAGTCTGGAATCCGAGGTTGTGTAATACGAATAGAATAGGGGCAGCTGAAGTTGTACTCCGTGTTTCTAACTGATATTAGGTATATTGAAAGACGTTGCTCCTGCACCCAACCTCTTTCCCTCGAACCATTGAACAAAACATTTGTCTCTCAAGGACGTCAGTAGGCATTTCCTACTGTACCTATAGCCAGTGTGATATTTCGGACATATGGCAAACCGACCGTACACTAATTTATAATCACTTCATCATACCTTCACCAACCCTATCGATATCACTTAAAAAGTACCCGCAGATGGGTGAAGAGGAGCTTTGTTCAACGAAAAAGAAACCTTGGGACCCGCGCTTCTTCCCATCTTAATTCTGTTGTTAGGTCGATTCGTTGTGCCGCGTATACCCTGGAGAGCAGAGGAAGAAGGCGACCGAAAAAAATTGAGGTTGGGCGAGAATTTGACGGCACTCCCCCACTGGTTAATGGAGGATGAGAAATTACTGTTTTAAAGCGTGAGCCGGAAATTAAATATAAAGTTGAAAAAAATAACAAAACGGGATGGACAGAAAAAATCTATACCACACTGTAAAGCTCAGACCGTTTTGAATTGAAGCCATTGTGTCGGGTTTTGAATCGACGCCAAATATAGAAAAAGTTTGCCCCTTTTGCCTCTTCTATGTTCTTCATTATTTACCAAAATTATCTATCTCCAAGTTTGTTAGTGTTGAAAAATGTGTTCAATTGATCCAGCCAAATATGAACGAGATGCTAAAAACCGTGATTAATGAAAGCTTTCGCTGCCTGCATAATGTACTTGAACACAATCATGATTTTGTACTTTTTTAATCGGTTTTCCGATTTGCTTTCATGTTTTTGAAATCGATTCGATGTTTAATGGTAGAATAGAGAAAAAATGGAGGTCACCATGTGATCCAGCGAGAAAAAATAACCAAGAAGCAGTATTAGCTCGCTAAGTAAAGCAATGAATACATTGAAGAACAATCTTCATTGTTGAGCATTTGAAGGTTGAGATTGGATAATGCAGAACATGATGTAGGTAAACTGAAATACCTTGAATTCTTGCAATGAAGCGCAACAAATGGGGCAATTTTCCCGCATAGTTAATTCATATCTTGGAATTATAGATCTATAAAGGTTTGAAAGTGGATGGGTGTGTTCTAATAACAATTTCTCATTGCAGTTCTCATTCTATGCTCAGGTAACAGACATTGCACTACACGTGCATTTATCTATACAACACTAAATAACACAATCCGCGAGGTCCATATGAAAAATATTGAAGTCAACATTAATGATAAATCTGATATATTGTTCCCCAACCATTTGAATTCTTTCCGCGACATTGCTATTTATTAATACAAAAAATACCTAATGAAAATCACCACCTCCGGTTGCCTGATGCTGAATGAAAAGTAGTATGGCTCCTTGGCCAATTAAAGCAGTAAATCATACCTAGGGGAGTTAAGTTGGTTTAGGCATTGCGGCAATCATATCGAATGCTCGTTCCAAGCCGGAATCATTAGCTGTCTTTTACGCAAGGGTCTCCCCCACTGGCAGTTTCTCAACTAATTGACAAGACAAGAGATTTTGCAGCGAAAAATAAACCCACCTCGTGATTGCTTAACGTCGAACTAGGATTGTGCGATCGGTGAATTCATGGTTCAATGGCTAAGTCAATTCGTCAAACGTCTTGATGAAGTTTGAAAATCATTGCATTACTGAGTAGTGCGCTGAAAATCTATTCAACTGGTAGGTATTGATGACATAATAGGTATCCTTTTCTTTTTTTTATTACGCGTAGAACTATAACTTTACACGACAAGAGCTACCATTCCTACAATTTCCTTCCCTCTAGAACTCTTTCCATTTTAATCCATTTAGTGCTGCACGGGACATAATATTGTCTCCGAATGCCCAATGTAACTCATGTTGACGTTTTTTAGTTTTGGTTTTTTCCTTCACCTGAGGGCCTTGAAGAGAGCAGACAGTTGGTCTTACATCGCTCTGAGTGGTCCTATCCGGTCCAAAATATCTATAAAGATTCGTCACATACCTATAATAAAATATGGGTAAATAGGTACCATTTTTATTCAATTTACAAGTTGTCGTATTGATAAGCCCAACATTTACTGGAAAAATTCATACATCCATTCAAAGTGAAGAATTTGGAGGAAATTATGAATTGTTGGCGAATCAACGGTAACTTGGGGGAAATAAACGTATCGGGCAAAATTGGCATCTCGCAAAGTATAGCCAAAAGACTTCAAATATTCAGGTCCACTAATATAGGATTGGCCATTCCTATCGAAAATGAGGGATTAGAAACAGAACTATTACGGAGTAAATTTTGTTGTCTGTAACTTCTAATGGTGCTGGTTGATTAATGGGTATTGACGTGCCGGACAAGATAAAAGATCCGATCGACAGATCCAGAGATAAGTACGGGACTTGAGATCGTGATTTCCAACTTGAAGTTCCGTGGAGACTTGAACGCATCAAAGAGGAAGGCGGCTTGTCTAATAAAGCTGTCCCCTGCAACGAGAAGCCACTCTGATAGAAAAGACCTTCGCAGGGAAATCGGTCCTTTCGCGAAACAAAACCGTCCTTTATACCGAGCAAACCTCTTTTTTTCCTCCCCGAAGAATGAGACAAAAGGGTAGTAAATTAGGGAAAAGCGGCCGAAGGCGCAATTAGAAACTGCCGAGTCCAACCAGACACGATGCCCCAAGTAAAACGATACTGATCGACACGAATCTATCAGGGTTGAACACTTGATTGACTCCTGAGTGGTGGCCTTTGATATCCAGCGAGCGATTAAATGTCCATTGTCTGTCCTTTTTCGCTTGTTTCTCCCAAGTAAAAACGTTACTCCACTCTTGGGAGGCTTCGAGTCGGATTGCTCGCATTTGAATAAACGCTAGCGGTCGTTTCTCCGAGAATCCTTATCTACTTCAATAAAACTGTCGGTATAGAGTTTTCTTCTTTTTGTTTTTCCGTCAACCTTCCACTGTTTATGCCGTTATTATCGTCTTGTTCCTCGAACAATCGGGAATTAAGACAAATGGAGTGGAGGACGCCTGGTTAACATAAGAAGCTAAACAAATAATTACGCAGTGAACAACAAGGTACTTCCCCTTCTCACAAGGAGAAGAAATCTAGCACGTAAAAATGGGTGTATAGAATTCGTGAATAGAAACAACCATTCAAGTGCAGGATTCTTGAATTCGTTGGTGAATCTTTGTCAAATGAAACTAATAAACAAGGTAGGGATTAAATTTTGAGGTGTATAAACTATTTTTACGAAAGGTCATTTTTATAAAAATCCCTGAATATCATGGATGATATTTTGAAAAAAACAAAAAATGTCGGATTTTGTTGGTACTTGGATATTTTGCCGATCAGGAGTGATATATCAACATAGATTGATTGTTTATGATCCTCTTCCAGTGTCAATATTGGACGCAGATTCTAATTTTGGGCTTTTTATTATAACTATTAATCGTAGTCATAATGTAGGTACGACTGGATTTTTAAATAATGAAGGGATGAGGCTGTTCATTATCTAATCCTGAAAAAATTGATATTTGTAAGAAAAACTTTCATAGCATGGAGTTAGGAGACACACGACTGTTTCCTTCCACAGTATTTTTGTTTCCTTGGCATTGAAATAACAAAATTATATACAACACGACTGCATCATCCTATGGGGGCCCCCAACAACTTTGAACACTCATATCAGTTCACAAACAGGACGCTGACTTACTTTTCCAAATGCACTGGACGGATGGAAGAGAAGTATCGGTGTTCATTCCACAACCTACTATTATTATGAATTTGTTCAGTAGGTACTACCCAATGTCTGCATTCTTTCTACCGTGGTTATTACTTGTACCTTTCGTTACTACCTTAGGGGAAAATTAACCCTGTTTAGGAGTCAATTTGACCTCCTGTCCAAAGTCTGATTATATGAACCCGGAAAACGCCTCGAATTCAAACGAAACAGGTAATTATTTCAACGGGTAACCCCAATGCTCAGATAACTGTTCTCCTACAGCTTATATCTTCCTTAATAAATTGTTAATAGGTCTTATAATATATAATATTGATCGTTTTTTACGTTTTTTGACGTTTATCATGTTGACGTTTTTTGTTTTTTCATTCACCCGAGGGCCTTGAAGAGAGCAAATGTTTTTTTGTTTTTTTTTTTCAGGTCCAACTGAGGTTTTTTTTAAGCGCCTGGAGATGGCCAGATGTTATTAGGGCAAAAAGCAGATGGAACAAGTTCAGAAATAGTATAGCGATCAACATTAGCAATTAAAAGAGCTATTCAATGGGACATCTATTGAATAAATTTTCAGGTGTCTAAATTATTAAAAATATAATTCTCTCAATATAATACTTATAAGCTTGTACCTATAAATTGAATTGTAAATTTCTTAAGTTATTTTTTTCGCCGTTCCATGCTATTTTTGGTTTCATCTTCTCAATTTCATTCAGTACCATGTATGTCCGTATCTTTGAACGCTTTTCAAGTCCTTAGGATACAACTAAAAATTAGGAAATGTATATAAACATTGGTATGGATCCACCTAACATAGATATAGGCTACTAGCGAATTTTCAAAATTCCATACCTATTAGGGAGAGTTTATGGCAAGGGGTGAACCAGGGTTTTTCGGCATTCACGTCTCATAGAGGATCCAATATGTACTTTCTGTACGAAATCAAAGGAATAGGTATCTCAGGATTAGTCCTACTTATACGTAAGATGGTGGTTAATAATGAGAATCATATGGATCCCTTGGTAAGACGTTCACTATTTTCAACTATAGTAAACATGATTGAATTCAAAGAACATTATTTGATGTTCATACAATAAACGAAACCCCCAAACTGTGTAGTTACAAATAGGCACTTAGCATAATTAATAGTGACAAGAAAACGTTGAATTATTTTTTAAATTTCCGATTTTATTACCGAACTAGAAAACCATAGTAATTAAACGCGAGTCGGGATGAAGAGAGTTTTATGGTGGCAAAAAAAGAGGGAAAGAAACTACCTTTTTACGGCTGTTGATAATAACTTATACTGATAACTTGGAGGTGTTACCTAGTTGAGATTTTTCAACCTCCAACTTCGCAACGGCAGTCTGATAATCTCTTGTTGAATCACATTCGCAATATTCAATGCAAATGTTGTATAAAAATATTATAGATGATGTCCACCACACCCTCGGAAATCCTTGATTGGAACATAATTCTAGTTTATTTTAACTCAATGACGAGTTAACCAATTTACTTTACTATTTTCAACTGCTACAATTCCCAATTCCTAATAATTGTATCGAATGTTATGTACCTAAGTAGCCATATATTGACTTTCTAATTTGCATAATAAGTAATACTTTTTCACGTTCACTGTCAGCTTATAATTACATATTTTTCAATGTTGACTCAACAAAATTATGAACACAATTTTGGTGAAAAAGTTTATTTTGTACGAACCTATAAAACTTCAGTTTGTTTTAAACAAATAGTGGCCCCCAAGGTGACAAAGTCGATAAGATCATCTCTAGCGAAATTCAAGTTTTATTTTTGAGCACTCTTGCATCAATCTCAAGACAGAAAACTACAAACCGTTTCAAAATGAGATTCGATTTTTATTCACTTCACATTTTCTGTTAAACATTTTGATGAATTAAGAGTTTGAAGAAACGTACTAATTTCAAAACGGAATAAACATAATTGAGGTCATTTCTGGATGCCAGGGAAAACAGTAGGCAAATTGAAAGATGAATAAGATAGTAACACCGCAGACTCCTTCCTCAGTTTGTATATTTTTGTTATACCTCGATGTAGCAATATCATGTAATATCACCTACACATCAATTATTGGTTTCAACATCTGAAACTATGCCTACAAATTTTGAAAAATATTTCGCATTCATTTGGTAAACTTTTCACAGTATAAATAAGAGACCACTGAAATATAAGTGAAGAATGACTCTCATAGCGCTATCCTATCGTGTCATTACAGATCCCAAAAGGACATGAAATTCGTGTTCACTCTAATACGAGTAATTCCGTATACAACGTTACTAGTCGTCAACATATTAACAACCTTCAATCATTTCCATTATTTTCCCTCAAACATAACAAATTTCGAAGTGTTAGGTATTGATTTATTATTTTCAATAATGAACCTTTGGAACCGAGCATGAACAAATTTTCTTAGCCCCCTCAAAATTTGATGTTCTACGTTTCAAAAAATTCGTAGAATCCAAAAGTCGAATTTAAAAAAAGTCCGTCCGTCCGGCGTACCCGAACCTTGGCGTTACCGTCAGTCTTCTCTAAAGTGTCGAAAATAGGGGATTTTTCGAAACTCCCTTGCTCAAAAACTTCAAATAGGAAGGTATATTTTCTCCACCCGATTTCAAATAGAACACTATCATTTTCAGCGTCGAGAGAGACCTTACGGAGAATTCTAGGACCAACCATTTGATCCCTGTAAGGGCTTACGGGTTGAAAGGAAATAAGAACAGAAACACGAGTGTGAATCGCAAATTTTCCAAGTAGGCCCAATAATTCCCATTCAAAGATCCCATTCCAAATGCAACTTTTTTTTGTTTTCACCAAATCGAGTTTCTTGTTTACTTTTATTAGCGTCCATAATTATTATTACCTACTGAATTTCGTTATGAAGGACCTTCAACTCTCGGATGATAATAATGCCAGGCAGGTAGGTACTCATTGCACACGAGAAATAATTACATTGAACCTAGTGTTATAATTTCGGTAGGTAGGTACTTACTATTATACCTACCATTAGGATCTTCACAAATGGATGATCTATAAAGAAAAATAATAAACCGGTTTTCAATAATTTGCACCGTTTTTTCTTTGTTGTAAGATTGTTAACAGAAGAAGATTTTCAAAAGAATGCCTGGTCTTTCTCTTTATTTTATATTTTTAGTGTGAAAATTGAATGAAAATCCGGTAAGGTTTTTTGTTCAGTATTATGGTAGTTTGGAAAATGGAGAATAACGACAAAAATCCAACTAAATGTTCATTGTTGAAAAGATTAAAAAAAGAACAATAGTTAATAATTCTGCATAATTTGAAGGGACCATTTTCTTTTTAATCCTCGCCGGAATTAAGGTGTGTCACTTATGGTATGAGGGAAGTGGAATTAACGACACAGTACCTATTTGCTTGGGAGTATCTATCGACGTTCGAGAGCCCAAATCTTAAGGGTGAAACCTGTTGATTCATGTTGAGTAGTTGGCGGTTCTAGCCTTCACTTGGGACTTTCCCAATGATCTAGGTGCACACATACATACCTAAATGAAACATGAAGGGTTCTAGAGTATAGGTATGTCATGTTGCCTGTAAAGTATATGATGTTGATGTCATATTGAAGTTTAATTTTTCGGGTCGTGAGTAATGTGTGCAAACATTAAAGCTCGAAAGTGCAGTGCTTTATGATTGTAGATTCTCGTACTTACTGTCAAAAATTTTGGCGGTTGAAAGTCCACTTGTCGAAGAAAAAAACGGCAGCAATCCGCGCACTTAACACGAACTCAGCCTAAAAAAGTGATACGAAATTCGTTTAAACCCGATTTGATCTAACAAGTTCGCACTGAGGGTTCACCACAAAAGGAAGACACTGTTGTATGGCTAAGCCATATTTGTCGAAGGCCACAGGACACGGTTATGGTCGAGTTGACGGAGGGATCACCGGTAGGTTGGTAAGGTCTAGTGGGTGGTAGCCGGTGCGTGGAGCTCTGCTAGCGTAGTGTCAGTACGCTCGAGCGAGTGCCGAGATCTGTGAAGCCCCCACCAATCGGCCCCAGCGGCAGTGCCCTCCGCAGCGGCGTACCCCTTCCCAAACAGCTCCTTCCACCCTCGAGGTTCTTCGGGTGGACGTCCCACCTCCTGAAGACATGGGTTGAAGAGGTCTACCCCGAATTTCGGCGAAATCCGCCGTTGAAAAGGACTCGATGTGGCTCAATCCTAGAATGTCCAAAGCAGCGACACGGCGATATGGATTGTACTTGTATCCCATACCACACCTTCGTCTACCACCCTCTACTACCACGACCAACATAAAGATAATGATTTATTTGCCAACTTTGCAATCTAGGTACTTTAACATAACGGTACCACCTCCTATGGTTAAATACCACTCATCTCAAAATATTTATGCTTAAATTTAATCAAAGCAGGAACACTTTGATCAGGCTGAGAGCCCCATTTATTTTATGTACACGGTCAATGCATGACACGCACGCGTCAGTTCAGAAACTATTCACCAGCCCAAAACCCATAGCTAACAATACCACACATTGTAGGTGTTTCCGTGTGGCGCTGCCCCTGGTGCGATACTAGCATCACATCCAGTTTATGAGCTAAAGAAGCCTAAGAACGCTCCACGTACCAAATTTCTTGCTAATGACCCAAAGTTAGCTGTCATCAACCGACCAAGACTCAATTTCTGACGCCAAGAAGGCCTGTCTTGCTGTCTTCCACAACATATGTTATCAGTGCACAAGTGCACACTTGTACACTACTCCTAGGGAGTACTCGAGTTGCGGTCAGTTGGTGCACGGAGAGCGTGGTGAAAAGCGAGAGGGTCTCTTCAAGTAGTATCTTTCTGTTCCTCTACGGTCTCTTCCTACCAAGCATGAGTAGGTAGGTACCTCTCGTAACATATTCTACTGTTGGTATTGTGTACGCAGGAACCCTTCTTGAAGGTATTTTGGCCTCCTCGAGAGAAACCTAAGGAATAAGTAGCCAGCTCTCATCCGGTATTCAATAATAGGTACTTACCTATTGTTGCTGATAGGAGATGAACACCAAAATAATGCAAATTATTACACGACCCGTCGGTTTAGTAAAGTCATAGGTTTCCTTCAATTTCTGACTCAGCTTGTGAGGGAGCTCAATTTTCGACTCGGCAAGTTGAGTTTCGGAGTCATCCATTATGGTATCACTTGAATCAGTTTTGACTTCTCGACTCATTTTCGGAGTCACCCGACTTCAGTAAGTTTAGTTGTGCATTACTGACAATGTTGGTTCTGTATCTCTCTGTATATTTTATTTTGCTATGGATTATTCTGCAAGAGCGTTCAAAAATTTGACTCAAATTTACAATCGGAGATCGATGTCAAATTTTGATGTGTGTACCTAGATATTGTATTATAAATAATATTCTTGTTATGTAACTCTAAATAATCTAAGAGGAAGGATCATATCTCTTTCAGTCTGTTCTTTCTTTTAAACACAGAGATAGAAACCAAGGGCGGTTTTGGGTGAACTTCCTGAGGCTGCGCCACAAACTCACTCGACAAGACGGAATATACTCGTACCTACTATATTAATTTACTACCCTGGAATAACTTAAGTTTATATTGCATAATCAGCTTTGCCCATGTGTTGATGTAGGTTCAACATGGACTCAGGCTGCTGCTCGAGGCCTAGGTACTGCACTTCTCCACCATGGATACTAACTAAGTTGATTTCTTTCTACTCATCAATGATTATGACTTAATGTAAAGCTCCTCTGCTCATTCAACTTGATGTATTAGGATTTCCTCAATTATAATTGTTGCAATTTTAGTGCCTGTACCTAATTGGATGCATGAAATCTACATTGACGCCCATCATAATTTGGCCCAGATTTGACAGCAGTCACCTCCTTTGTAAGACCTTCGTTCTAGACTAGA
>JAEMON010000009.1:7101918-7120958 GCA_030264115.1 Lygus lineolaris | reverse complement strand
TTACATGGGTCCTTGGCCCCTTAACAGTACACGCTGCTTCAGTGATTCAATTCAATTTCAATTTATTCATTCAATCGATGATACATAATTTTGTTTCAACAAAAAAATGTGTGCATGGTATTAAATGAAATTTTGTACGACATTCCTAGGTGATGTACTTTGCGGTAGGCTTGGCCTGTGTTGCAAGGTATGGTCTAGGAATGTCGCACACAATTAGCAGTTCACTAGCTTGAACTACTGTAGAGTACACAGATTACAATGTACATGTTTATTACTGAATCTAATGAAAACTTCAAAATTATAACGTACTTCATAAAACATTTCTGGATATTTCAAGTTAACAAATTAATTTTATGGGCATTAACTTTATCTTAAATTTCCATTCCAAGTCTTTCATCATTCCCTCGTCAAGTGGTGAAGGGTCGTTTGTTCCATCACCCGCACAATATCGAAATACTTTTGTGCACAGCTCACTAGTCTTCCGGAACTCACAACATGTTTTGCAGAAGATGAAGTTGAGGGTCGTGTCTGTATTATTATCATGTGTACTCTTTTGGGTATTTGTGTTCAAGTAACATCTCGATCAAGTTTATTAAATACTAAGTGAAACATAAGTGGCAATAATGCCATAAATGATACACAATTCTAAGCAATAAGCCCTCCCATTTAATAGGTACCTACCCTTTGTAGACAAATTGTTCTAGCTTTGACTATCAGTTTTGGCTTTACAAATAAGTTGTAATAACTATAATATTATTACAGTGCGTTGGTTTCACAACTTGTAAGAGAATGATTTATTAAATCATAAATAACCACATAAATTTATAACATCCTTGAGATCATTTGACGTCAAAACATTACTGGAGCTGCCTCAGTTTTCAACACCCTTAAAGCTATAGAAAGAAACCGGATTCAATGAAAAATGTTGGGTATTTCCACGAAAATAATGAGTTTCACTGTTAAATCGATATCAACAAGAACTTCTTGTTTCTTACAGATGATGGCCTAACCGTCAAAGTCGATTTGACTTTGTAAATCATTATTTTCGTGGAAATAGACAACGTTTTTCATTGACTCCGTTTTTTGCTTCCGAGTCTACCAAGGTAGCGGAAGCAGTGTTTTCACTTCTGGGAGGTGAAACATTTTTTAGCTCCAAAATCAAAATTTCAACTCACGTTTTACATTTTGGACCTCCCTGAAAGTGTTTGGTCTTGATGGTCTGATTTCGCTCAAATTTTGATGAAAGTTGAGGATCGGAGATCCGATAATGCCCTATGAGTTTCATCAAGATCGGATCAGTGCCCAACTTGGCAGACTTTTCTTTAATCGACCCAATTTTTTCAACGCGAGACCGATAAACAAATTCGGTAACTATGGGCTGGGGTAACTATGACATATCTATGTCACGAGGTATCTGCTTGTAGAGTAGATAGTAACAAATTATGTTTATAAATGAATATCACAACTCTGGGATTTCAATATAATGTTGCTCTTAAAATGTTTCATTCGCTCAGCTTTCTCAATTCGATTCTCTCTTAAAATTTTGGCTCACCTAGCCCAAAAGGTTTCATAAGGAGTAGTATGTACCTACTCTTGGACTAAGTTGGCGATGAATTCGTGACCAATCTTTTCCATCGATTGGCTGTCGATGTTTCGAAACATCGATACATCACGATGTTTCGATTTTATTCACCATAGAGGTCGTTCGGAATTTTTCTTACTAGTAGTAACGTAACTTACAGAAATTTTAGCCAATCGCAAACCCTTCTCAACCATCAATTAACTAAGAAACTGGTAATTTGTATCAAATACAACAAACGTGTTGTTATGAAACTGGTAATTTGCACCAAAGACAACTTTCACAAGGAAAATAAAAAGCCTCCATGCCTATACCTATCTTAAAACCGACCAAGAAGACCATTATTATATTGGAAGGCCACTCCAAACATCCCAGATTTGGGCCTGAGGGGAAGTTCAGGGAAGAGATAGAAACAAAATAGGGACAGCGGGTTTTGCTATTTTCCAACTCTGTTTCTTGGGGTAGCCATAGTAGGTATAGTTGGGTCATCGTTGGAAGTAGTATAGAAGTTCATTATTAGCCGACCGGACTCGCTGATGCCTCATCAGGATACTTAGGGCATTTGTATTTTCAAGGGTTGGATGCTTCAATTTATCTGTTGATGCCATAATTACAAATTTTGAGCTTATGTACCTATGCCACTGAATTTCTTGATTGCAATAAAAATTCCTGAAACTTACCTCACGTGTCCTGAACTTGTGTATTGTGGCAAAATAGATCGTGTTTAATTTATTTTTGCTCCAAAACGGTAAAATATTAGATTTTGTATATCTAAAATGGAGCCATCACAAGAACTAAATTTGAATACCTACTATTAGTATGATGAAATGTTGTTATTTTCAGGGAATGGAATTGGATTGCAAAAAAGAACTTCAAATGCATATTATGTGTTCAAAATCAGTAATAAATTATTTATGGGAACAAATTGAAGCAGCCAACCCTTTAAATGCAAAGGAACTAAATTTATGTCCCGACGAGAAAGCAGCGAAACATTATATGGGGGGAGACGCGTCTCCTAATTCGACTCCCACCCTCAAACCACCTATACAGCGACACACGAGGATCCTGCATAGTTTGAACTGAGGAATAGTATTCATTCTTTCTCGAGGGCCTCGTATAACTGAACAACATTCAACAAAATGAATATCTTTCGAAATATAAATATTATTGTCTCCTTCATAAACATAGAAATCTCTCTTGAGATTTCTCATCCATCAATTCCATGTGTCGCTCTTCAAATTAATGTTATGATAAGTAAACGTGCCAATCATTGCATAATATTCTTTTGTTTTTCATTTTCATGACAGGACTCGTGAAGGCTACCACGAAACGTCAGTCGGACCGGAGTTTTGCAAGAAAACCCCCGCACCATTCGGGGCCAAGGGCTTCTTCCCCAAGTTGCGTACACCGTACATATTATCCACATCCCGGACAAGAAGTTTAACCCTGGAGGTCCTTGACAAACTGCAGGCTCGAGCAAGGTTTACGCTTTACCGGTAACAACGAAAATTAGTTTTAACTCGCCATAGTTCAGGTGGATGCCTAAGTTTAGCTTTGCGGTTGGAAAGGGGAGGTTCGGAGGCGAAACTTGGGTCGCTCAACTTGCTCCAAAACCCGTCTTCACGTTCCGCCGGGCTGCCGCCCCTAATTGCAAATACTCTTCCCTAATTAATACAGGCCTTAATTAACGATAAATTCGCTATTACGCCTTTTGAATGACGTCACGGGGTGGTGAGCATAGCGGCTTTCTTCTTTAGTTGGCTCCACCTACCTGCGTCTCCCTTCCACAGTTTTCTGAGACGCCTTTTTCGAAGGGAAATTCAGACCGCAGGCTTTCACCTCTCTCTTCGTACTTTTCTTTCACTGGTTTCTACGAAATTAGGCATTCATTGTTCATGAATAAAATATAACAAAAAAAGTTGTTGCGAAGTAGGTTCGAAGCTTTGTCTTCCATTGTTTGAAGATTTTTGAGTCTCTGGGAAGGGAGGAACTTGTCGCTTCTACTAATAGCTAGAAATTTTGGACGAGAATAATAAATTGCCTGCGCAGCCTTGAATATAGTAGTGCTTATTACTGGTCAACGTTTCGAGGGCCGTATGTTTACCACTCTTCAGGTAATCACTCCTGCAATACCACAATTTCATTGCAGTGTACAGATCGTAAATCTGAACATATTGGAGGATATCTATCTAACCTACCCTCAACATACCTACATATTGAAGGGAATGTATTGCTACTGCGGAGAGGCTCGTAAATGGTTGATGGAAGGGGGGAGGCAGGGGTTTTCTCTTTTTTCAACTTTTTAGTCCCACGTAGTAATAAGGTAAGCATTCCTATAACTCTTTGATAGCCTAGATTCAGGCATATTTGAGGTCATTTTGTCACCCCCGTCAGTTCTTGAGATCTCTCATCGATATGACCCACCGACTCTTAAAACCTTAACAACTTCGTATTACTGATAGGTTGTTATTATTACATCGTTATTTCCTCACAGTTTTAGGTAATTATTTAAAGTTTGGCCTTAAAACGAGAGCTTTGATTAGTAGTTCATGTGAGCCTTCACTATACATTCATCTTTCCTCTAACGCATTCCTTGAAACGTTCTTAAATTTAGTTTTGACTGTTTAAGAGCGACTTTGTTACTCGGTTTGATCCTCCACCGTGAATGTAACCACCTTCTGAAACCTGTTGACAATAATTGATTGATATTATCTCAGATATTATGTCACCATCCGTATCTATAGAATTTTGGTGCCTCCAGATGACGAGACCAACTGACCAGACTAAAATTCATACTGTCACCAGTCCCTCAATCACTCTGCTGTTACCCAATCCATAATTCCTGTCTCATCTGTACCTACTATACATCACAATGTTCGTTTATCCACGTAGTGTTGGAACTTATTGTCTGATGAAAGGGTGGAGGTGAGACAGCGGCCTTGTATTTTTCTTTGTTGGTTTTCCTCGAACCGATTCGAACTATAGTCTTTCCGTCCGAAGGAGTCTAACACATAGGTACAAATTACACGGATGAATCAAAAGAAATGCGCCGAACAAACTAATAATATGTAGATGGCCTCACGGACAGGGCACAGAGGCACGAAGTCATTTCGACGAACCACCTTCCTGGCGTCAATCGAAATCTCGTTATAGCCTTCAATCATCTGGGCGAAGCAGGTGCATGGAGAGGCGATACCGGAGATAAAACGACGATAATGGATCAAACGGGCTCGTCCTGTGGAACCACAGGCGCCTCTCGGCTAGGCAATAGACGCTACTCCTGGTGACACGGGCCAGGAGATATCCATCTGCAGGATCGCTACCGCGCTTTGTAGTGGATAACGACTCCGGCGATATGGACATGGATGCTAGAAGAAATCAATGTTTAGTCTGTTGAAGAAGTGGCCCTCATGACCTGTACAATTTACGCAACGTGGACCTTGAAGCCGAAATTAGGACCACTGTAACTGTACTTCAAGCTACACCAAATTTTGGAGCAGCATAATATTTGGAAGAGTCAACAATCAGCATTTATTTCCTTAGTTGACTCGAGGACTTGTGATTTTCCTTATTTTTGAGAGAAGTTTGGAAATTAGGAAAAAAGAATAATAATTTTTTTAAACGCTGCAAGTTATTACACAACGGTTTATTATTTTCTATATGGATCGCCCATCTACAAAGATCCTTTTGGTATAAAATGCCTACCTACCTTAAATATATCGCGAGGTCCACAATAATTTCTTGAGGACAATGAGGAAGTACCTACTTGTAATATTCATTCATTCTTAACGGAATTCAGTAACTATTGAAGCGTTTGAACAGCTGATCTTTGAACGGGACTTTGGCCTACTCGGAAGAATTGCGATTCACACTCGTGTTTCAGCTAATTCCCCGTTCAACCTTACAGGGAGCGAACGGATATTCCTAAAATGCTCCGCGAGGTCGAATCGATTGGAAAAATATACCTTCCTTTTTCGTTTTCGAGCTAGGGCGTTTTGAAAATTGCGTCTCCTAACGCCAAGCTTTGGGGCACAACTAGGACCCCAAATGGAATCGGTAAGTATACCAAATTTCATAGATTTTGGTTCATGATAACCAAGGAAAGTTCCGCTGACGACGGATGGACGGACTTTTTTAAAATACGATTTTTGGATTCTACGTATCTTGAAACGTAAAACATCACATTTTGAGTCCGGTTGAACTTCTTTTTTTTTCGTGCTCGATTTCAAAGGTTTATTATTGGAAATAATAAACCAAAACAGATGTTACGTAACTGGTGCGGCAAGCTGACTCGGGTTTTAGGCTTAACTAACTCTAATTACCAGGCCTTAGCCAATGACTGAGCCTTTACAGCTTCAGAGTACATCTAATAGAATCTAAATCGTATGTAATCAGTTACACACCCAACAACTTTTGGGACAATAGAGGACTTGATTCAATCATTATTTCCACCTGAGAATTTGATATTCTAGCAAATTGAATATCATCTTCTGTATTCAATAATTCTGGCATTTTTAGACTACCGATCACTACAACTATTCATACTACCTACTGGAGCCAGAAACAATACATTTCTTCTGCATTCAACCCATTAGTTGGCTGCTGAATTAAACCTCCTTGCTGTTCCAAAATCAACCGGAAATCTTGAGCACTGTGACTATATAGTGTATTTCTACGTACTAGGAATATATTGTACCAAAGAACAATCAAACCTGTTCAGTTGATGCCTGACTCTCCCATGAAGATATAGGTATATTTATTGCTGCTTTTCTGAACCAACCTGGAATTGTGGTGCTAGGTCGTTAAGAACATCGTAATAATTTCTCAACAATTGTTGACTGGGTCTATAGTGATAATTTTCTCAATATTACACCTCCAGAGGTTTTGCGTGATTTATTAGTAAAGACAGGTGTGTTACCTAATGTACTGGTGTTTCATTTATAGAACACACTTTTATCAAAGTTTTCATCCTAACTTTCTACACCTTTCGGTTCCAACTCCACTGTTTATCATGTCATGCTTTCACTCTGCTGAGGCTGGCATGCGTTCCCTTAGCAGGAAAGAAAGTGACGAGTAATTATAATTCATTTTAATAAATGCTTTTACCAACCATCCCATTGTTTTTATTTTTTAATTGAAATGAAAGTCGATAAAATCAGACTTTACTCAATTATTTGCTCCATAGTTCCAATAAAATTAGAAACTCATACTTCATTTGGATTCTTATTGAAAGCCGGACCACCTACGCAAGCTATTCTATACGGTGAAGGTGAAGTGAAGGACTACAAAAAAGTCCCAGTCATGCATTAAGACTTAATAGGTGACATTTACGAGAATCAATCACTTCATAGGAATCTTAGAAATTTAAACACATTTTTAGCAAGTTTTGACCGATGAAATCTGATACGAATTATTTGATGAGCTATATTTCTACACTCGAAGAAGATTTGTGTGATTCGAAGACTTGAAAAATTCTTAGCTTATCTTGCTACTTTACGTAAGTTCCCCAAAAACCTCAAAAATAACAACTGATACATAAATGAAAGACTTTGGACCTATTAAATTCACAATTTGACCTATAAGAACACTCCTAAATGGCTGGCCTTCGAATGATTCATCCTTTGATTTTATTTTAATTACATTTTATCACCATACGTACTATATCCTAAAAATTTTGGATGTTTATTGACTTGAAATTGTGGGAGTCCCAAACTCATTAGGCCCACAGAATGAGCTGATTGGTTTTGGTTCCGACTACCACGACAGTGAAACTGCCAAGACACTTTCGAATTCTTTTCCAATTAAAAGCAGAGGGGAGATTGAAAGAATAAATTTGCTAAAGTGATCGCAAGTGCTTTCATGATTCCTCTAAAGAGTTGGAAGATTGATTTCAACAGAGACAGCTTGATTATTTAAGATCATTTTCCCCTTCAGTGATTCCAATGTGTAGTTCTTACATGGGTGTTTACCCTGAATTCTGATCCGAAGCCCTGTTTTTCATAACGTAAGATTTAATTCTGAAACAAAAAATTATATTTTAACAATTTTTTAACATTTCAGATAACTTCGCTATGGAGTAGCAGCTATAGTAATGATAACTCAACTAGATTGGGTTATCCCTTGGACGAATCCCTATGAAACCCATCGTCATTCTGTGCAAACGCGAAATGTGAGCACTGTGAGCAGTCCATGTATTGCTATGTGAGGATGCTATACTGCCCACCCAACTTGGCGGACTTTTTTTGGGTAGAGTAGTTTAGATGACAGTTCTTTCTTTGCCAGATTGGCAGTGAACTGCACTCTGTTCTCCGCCAACCATGACACCGAGGTGTCGACAACATGTTGGACCCTACTGTCTCTGAGAACAACACCACGGGTTTCATGTCTACAAGTTTAATTCTTCTTCATTAGTGGGAGAACGGATTGTTTCGACACTGGATTGAGGATTGAGAAGATTCCACACCAATCCACCGATATCCCCATGCACATCTTGTTATCTTCTTACAGTCGACGCCGCTCAATGTCGCATCGGTTTGGTGAAGCAATCCGCAGCAAAAAATGCCCGGAAAGAATCAGCTCGTATATCCACCACAGAAAAATGTTTGTTTATTATGGCAGTCAGTTCGTTTCATGTGGCCAAGATTAGAAGTCGAGGGTAGCAGCCGTACAGAATGATAGCCTATCTAGGAAGAGGAAACGGGGAGGGAAGGACAAAGATGTCGAAATTGCACTGAAAGAATAATGGTTTTTGAAAGATCGCGAAAAATACGCTCGGGTTATCGGGCCTATTCTTCGCCAAAACGCACAGAAGTTGGCGATGGGGAAAGAGGGTTTCTTGAAACTGGACTTTCCGTCCGAGCCCTTCCAGAACACACATACGCCAGTCAAAGTGACAAAGCCAGTGGCACGAAGACCAGCAAGGAAAGAATTTCGCTCATGTGTTATGCAAGTATGGTTGGTGAGAAAAGAAAGTTGCTACTCATTACTATTGCTAGTACATACTCATGAATGTAGTAAATTCAAATTTTTATTGCTTTTAACTCGTTTAACTCGGTTAACTCGCTTTTAACGGTTTCGCTTTAAATGGGAATTTGCGTATTGTACCCACTTTGGCTACGTTCCGACATGCCACAATAAGCGGCGTCGACTGTATTATGTTCCTCATGACTCCTCGACTCCTCAGAATCTTTTTCTTCCTTCCAGCCTCTGCGCAACCCCCTGCTTATATAGGTCCATGGTGGGTGGCTGTTGGTTACATGTAAAGGTACGTTTTTGCATAATTCCTTCGCTTGATGTATACCAAAACTGATTTTACCATGCATCCTCTTCAGCTCAAGACATGACTCTCCATACTCATGCTTTTTGATTTTTTTCCTTTCAAATTATCATGGAGGGTTGTTGACAGTGGTCGGAAGGAGCTTGCTGGCAGTCACGGGTGGCTTACCGGCAAGACGCACGTAGGAACTACGGGTGAAGAAGCACCACCTGCCACGCGTTCAAACACAATACTATCTTCTCCTTCCTCTCATTCACGGAGCGTCCAAACGCCCTCCGGTACCCCTCAAATCCCTTTCGCCCATTCACGGTCATCTCATGAATCACGGACCTCCTCCTTCACTGTGTTTTTTTTTTTTTTCGTCTTTATTCTAGAGCAGCCCAAAGTTTTATTCATGATCAGGGTGTGTAGAACCATCCTCTCAAATACTATTCTTCAGCTGATAGTCAAAATCCTTTGGGAGCGGCTCACTCCCAGGCTCTCCTACTTATAAAGTGTTCAAGTAGCAAGTTCTGGCATGGCTCGAATGAGAACATTCAACACAAAACTTGGTTTGGTACATTCTCTCTACATTTTCCACATTTCCGGTAGGTTCCCAGTAGTTTTATTTTGTTTTGTTATCTGATGGGTTTCTGGTTTTGTTCTGGTTGTAAACCGGGTGATCCACGTTGATTTTGTTTGTGGTGAGGGTAGAAACTCTTTGTTGAAGATCGCTGTTAGATAATAACAAACCCTGAATTCCCCCCCTGACCCTGACCGATTTGCATACTAACGAAAAGTAGAATAGCCAACTTTCTGAAAGATTTCATAATGTACAGCCTCTTTCCCCTGTGTATGTGAAACTCCTCCTCATCTGCTTCAGTTGGGAGAACTCCCGGTCTACTACATTGGCCGCTAGTGATTCAAAACAGGGCTGACTAAAGGTCGGTTCATTCGCGCGGATTCTCATTTCAGTAACTTTGATGTTTTAAGAAGCCGTATCACAGAAGGAAAACAATGCTAATTCTCTCTGAAGTTGTTTCAAGTAAACAAAAACCTCCTTGTACTTCTATAGCGGAAGGCTGAAGTTGAACTACTTGTGTTCGAGCTGCAACTCTCACCAAGTCTCAAGAATATCTAATTATGAAATCTAAACCAGAAATGGTCGTAAGAGCCACGTTGTGTGGAATATGCTTACAGAAACCCCGTTTTTTCCTCCTTATTTCATTGTACCACCGAAGCTGGTTGTGAATCTCGGTTGAAATGATTCGTGTGGACTGCGGATCCGTTATACAGAAAAGACTGTTGACTGTAATTCTCCTTGGCTGGGCAGGTGCCTTAAGGAGTCTTGGAGCATAATAATATAATAACAACAGATGGAAGGAGTGTGCGGGAAGCGTGGCGTTCTGCCTAGCTGCTCTTCCAGCCGACCAAAACCAAAAGTACAACCACCTTCGCCCCCGACTCTGCCGCCGCCTCCTTTGCTCTTATTTCATTTAGTTGCTTTCATTCCACCTGCCCTCTCCCTTCAACGAGGCCTTTTTCTTGTTTGAAGCTTTTCGAACAATACGATTTAACTTGCCTCATTGAAGCAACCCCCGCTGGGTTTCTGTCTGGTGTCTGTGGGTTCAATAGTTTGTTCTCTACTTCGTTGCCTAACTTATGAATTACGGTGCCCACTTTCACAAATTTCCAGAAACAACAGTAATATCCGAATAGCAACGTATTTCACTCGTTGAAGACAGTGTGAAAGCGACCAGGCAATGTAGAAGCTATGCAGAATTGATACGAAATTGTGCAAGAATACGCAGATAGAATAGACCCACACCCTCTATAAACTCCTATAAACTATCCACAACACCATCGACACACAACAACATTAGAGATGAGATTTTGAGTGCCACTTGTCAAGGATCGTACACTTCCCACTAGAAGCCCAGCGCGACTGCTTGAGGAGTGGTTATGCAAAAAACCGCATGGCCGATCAGTCTTGATGGAGAGGTAGACCTCCTGCGCCGTCTGTACTGCATTGATTTTGTTAGTAGGTAATCCTTGCAGTAATTTTTGCTTCGCCAATGCAAAACGAATTTTGATGCGCTAAGATCACGTACAGTAAAGTTATTTTTTAGAACACAATCAACGTTTTGACATCGTTGACACTTAATATTCTAGGAATACTCTAATAATCGTCTACTAATTATAAAGTATCAATTATAGGCAATTGAGAGGTATAAATTATATTGAATAATGATAAATATGATTGGTATGATAAATCTATTACTTGGACTGGTTAGTCGGCTTACCCACCAGTCTATTTTTATTTATTTATTTTTATTTTTTTTAACTGAATTTTTCCTTTGATATTTGGTAAGAACCAATCTCTCTTGCAATCAAAATTTGGTCCCTCGCATTATACGTGCGAGTACTTGCCTATACAGATTAATCCACACCAAATTAAGGCCTTTTCCCCCGATGTCTATCTAATTGTATTTACCTACCTATTTAATTGAGGGGCTCTACTTACGTATTGAGTTGTAATAAGGTTGTTGGCCTGATTTATTGTTCACTGCGAGTCATTTTAAAAGTACCTAACCATAAGTTAGTTTCGTTGTCATCTCCTTAAATAAGGGTCTCCAGAGCTCGTAGGGAAAAAAGTTGGAGAAATTTAAAAGAAAACCACAGAACCAAAAGCAAATTGAAATAATATACATTGATTAATAACAAACTTTCCTGCCTCCACAGATAGTTTTAGAAGATCTTTTGAATTTTTGCCTCATGGTGATACAAACCTTATTCCTATTAATAAATTATTATACAATAAATACTTATAGAGAAGATGAAATACTATATACTTATGAGAAGATGTTATTCGCCATCGCTGCTCTCCAGCAATGCCAATTTTGTCGTAAACATCAACCACTGTGCTTCACGTGGTCTAAATTCGACATTATAACGAGGAAATATACCTCAATTGATGAAATCTGAATGGTTCAACTCACAGAAATCGTTGGAATCCTCAAAAATGTTATCTTCGCCTGATTTCATCACGTCACAATTCGACGTGAAAAGATTTCATGTAAAACGAACCCGAACGATGAAGATTTTGTCGTGGAGGTATGTGTCTTTCTTCAAATCCCGAAGATGCTGCTTATTCCAAAATAAAACTTGCTATTTCGTCCGTCACTTTCTTTCAATATTTCATATGAACCTGTTGAAGTTATGTATGATCGGGGAATTTCAGTCAGCCTGTCGAAGAATTGCTCTCTTTATCTTCGTGCATAACATAGCAACGTGTTCAAAACATCTTCTAACTCATTACTCCCCCATGCATGTTTTTTTACCCCCAATCCTTTGTACGAATCCTTGGTAACTCCTGCTTCCAGCCGTGGCCCCTTTATTGTTTTCAACACCTATTGGATAGAGATGAGTGGCTCGAGAGGCACGAAAATTGAAATTCTAGTTGCGATATATGCGTTTTATTATGCGTTTTTTGTCTTTGCACTGCCAATTTTTTTTAACACCTATAGCTGGGGGATGAAATCATAGGTAAGTCACGCCCGCAATAATAAGCCTGTCGTTTATGCCTGTTCTTCATAGCGAATCCGCCATCTTCCCCAACTAGCTACCTACCGCCGGAAGTTTCCCTCCCTCTTTGGGTGGACAAAGGTATTAACATTTTCGTCACCGTGGGAAAACCGAAGTTGAATTTTGTACTGTAAATCACCTCTCTTGTATTTCTTCACGAAACCATCACAATCTGTCATTACCATTTCCTCTCTCACTCCAAAATGCCATATAGCGAGGAAGCTCTCCCATAGTTCTCTTCGTGGCTCCCCCCTGTAATTTGAATTCTTCTAATTGAAGCCCCTTTTTTGTTAATTACTTTTAAGATCCTACATCAAGCTCGCGGTAGGCAATTTCCGCTATAATAAGACCGTACGTTAGGAACCTGGTAGGGGAGCCATTTCTGTAAATTGCCAAGAAGAAAATCGTAATTTGCATCTACTTAGGGTGCTATCAACGATGGCCGAGCTAACCAGAGCATAGAGTCCACGGTTGAGGGATAGAGCATGATATGACGTCACGAGCACCTCCTACCCCGATGTGACGTACGGGAAAAACCTCGTGGTGGTACATTCAACTCTATGGGGCTGTCTTGGTCTTCATGGTTGGAGGATATCCAATACTTCCTTCTTGGTTTACAGTCCTTCATCATGTCAATGGCCCCAAAGAGTTGAGGATCTAAGAAAATTGAGAACTACTAGGTAGAGACCATGAAATTATCTCCAAAAAAGTATTTTCTCCAGAATGTACCTTGAACATTTCTGTACAACGAAAAGTTACATTTCTGGTTTGTCGGAACCTAATCACGTAATATATATCTACTGGTGAATAAGGTAAGTCAATTCTAGTTAGACCTTAGAGGGAAAATATTCCATAATGCATCATCTGCAGTTGACAGCTTTAGCTTTCTCAATTAACGTTGATGTCACTGGGGATTATCACAGGTAACAGTTTCAATTGCAACCTAGACCTGCATGAAGATCCTTATGCTGACAGTCAAACAATACGTTTTTACCTTTATATAACAAGAAAACTTCGTTGGTATAAGCAAATCAATAACAAAGAATGTAAAAAGAAAAAACAATGAAAGAATTGTAAAAATTGCAGTTTTGTGAAGAACCAAATGTGGTAGGATTTGAAGAAGTGTTTGATGATGAAGAAGAAGAGTACCTATCTGAAACTCCATGGAATAAATCTATTGTCGATTGATTGGTGAAATGCTTTTGTCAAACAAAATGAAAACTATTACACACTTCTAAAAACTATATTATTGTTCGCATTACCGAGCTGCAGATCTTCGTTTAATAGGCTTGGCATCTGTATCCTACTCTGCGTGAATTCCACTACTATGTTTTTTAGTACTAAATCTTAATTACGATCTTATTAAATTATATAAACCGATGGGTACATGAGGTTCACCGAGTAGAACACCGCCTATCCGATTCCAAGAAGCGCATTTGAGGACACTTCGTACTCTTCCTATTCTCTGCATTTCATTCAAAATAGGTATAAAATCTATGTGATAGTGTGAGTCAGAAAACGGTTGATTTTATTATGGATGGAGAGGATTTTCAACTGTGAATTCTATTGTCGAGGGGTACTGCTAAATCTCGCAACCATCAAGAAACTGGCAGAAAAGAAGCAGTAAGGGCAGTGCAGCATCGCACCCCGGTCATTCATCTGTTGGACCAGATATAGCTGATATCATCAATACTATCACAGTAGAGGAATATGTTAAGACTAGTACAGAGACTTGTGGGTTTTACGATGACCTCGTTCTGTAAGGCAATATAGTGATATGATTAATAACATTATAATCATTATAACATTAATCACATCATTATAACATTAATAACATTAGTATATGGAGTTGCATTGTCAAGACACTGTGCCAAAGGACTCTGCATTGACAATGGAGCAACTGTGAAGAATAGAAATTGAACCGTAGTGCACAAGATGGGTATTCTACGATCATATCATGGACATTCTGGATCTGGAGACCATGAAGGGTTTTGGAGAACCTGCCTCGAACTCGAACAGCGATTCGTCTGGCCAAAAATGAAAGCTAATATCACCAATTACTTGAAGAACTGTCACCGCTGCCAACTTATGACATTTACATCCAAGCCAAAGCCTGATACCAAATTTTTCCTAGTGATGGTAGATGAATGCTCACGATTTAGATTTGCTAAGGGTATGAAGGAAACCACGGCAGCTGTAATCAAGTACGTATAGACTAACTATGAATCACTTCACTATCTTCACTCATTGAAGAAATTAGTGATGGACCCACAGTTAAGTTCAAGAGCTCTTAAGAAATTTGCTGAGTAGAACATCAGCAAATTGCAGCACAATTGCAGCACATTGTCATGACTTGCACGCACTACCATCCAGCTGGAAATGGGTGAACCAGAGCCAAGAATTCGAGATCTTAAGCTATTCATCCATGTATCCCCAATTCAGAGGTGTGTGGAAGTCATGACTCGAAGCAGCAGTTGAGCACGCCAATAGATCACAATACTCGAGTATATAGGGTGTGCCCCACACCTCAAGGCATGTGGAGAGTATTCTCTGTTTCCAGAGATGATGAGTCGTATAATATAACCAAGGATACGATTAAGGAATCACCTCATTTTGACTCGAACAGAGAAAAGTATGAGAAAAGAATGAAGACGATCGTCGACACCCGAAGAATACACCGTCTCTTTAAGGACGGTGAGAAAATACTTGTGCTCTGCGGTTATAGCATAAAATGCCTAATATTGTAAAAGGACCTTTTATAATCGAAAGGTTCATTGTTTCAATGAAAAGCTACCCAACAGCAATTTGCTGTCAAGATTATGGAAATAATAAGCAAAATGCAGCCAAGAAATCGGTTTGAAATATTTTCCTAAATACGACGAACAACTCGAAGTGGTGAGTGGGGGATGTAACAACCTCAAGTGAACGCATAACCTAGCAAACTGACTACTGTTACTGGAGAAATGAGTCATTCTTGGTTATGATTCCAACTAGTCCAACCTGTCTTGTTCTTCTAAGTAGAATATAACGAACTATCCACATGTTTCCACACCACGGGATTGGTGCCTAACTATTCCATCAACCCATGGAAAATGGATATCTCAGGGAATCAATATAGTTACGTAACTCTTAGCTAACTTTATCTTTGTTTCAAATTTTTGTATTACTACTGCCTAATTTCATGTTACATTCTTTCTACTTGATAGCATTTGGTTTTTGTTACATTTGCTCCTCTTTGCTTAACAACTATTCTCTTCCTATGTTTAAAGAATAAAACACATTCATTGCGTATTCCGTTAGACATACATGTAAATATTGATATTCAATTGATAGTTGCGCAATATTTTTTTTCAATCAAAACAACTTCTTGGCTTTGTGATTTGATTGAGGAATACCATAAATTATTGGACCCATTACCATATTGGACCCATCACAATAAATGAAATGGTTGAGCAATGTAGATTCATAGATCTTTTGACAGTAGGCAATTTTGAATTGAAAGACTCATTTTTTCCACTGTTTCCATGAATATTCAAGGTTTCAATTTCCTTTGGTAGTTTGAAAGCAGGAGAACGAACTAACCCACAGAAGCCGTGTAGAAATTTATTCACCGCATTTTCATTGAGTTTTCAATATCGGTTTTTCAAAACGATGAATTATGAATTTTCTTGATTTCCTTCATTAACTAAACATTGTGGCCTTTATGGTAGATATATTTTGAACACAACATGTGGTCGAAGGAATGAGTAATACGAGTAAATAATTAATCATTTTTAATTTAACGACGGTGGCTTCCTTCATTACCGAGTTTTCTCTCTTTTTATACGTATAAGATTTCCACTTTATGCCCATATTTTTTCAGTTTTCAAGACCGTAATCGGTGGCATCTACCTCCTTTTTCTTGCACGTCAGCCTTGCAAAACTTTTGATAATAATGAGCGGAGGAGGCATGGCGTGTGCCTGCAATTACCTTCCGAGTCTTCAAGGAGTCCTTAATGACGCTAGCCTGAGGAGCATGTGCCTGTTACTCTGGCTACATGCCCGTGTCCAGGTAATCACTGCCATCTTCTCTTCCTGCTGCCCTCCCCCGCTCCAGCCGCGCCGCTTGTCTTCTATGAAACGCACCTTTATCATTCTATCCCACTCTTCAACCATTGTTTCTGACATTTGAATGGCCGGTAAGGTATAAAACACGCGCTCCACAATGGCCAGCCCCATTAAGAACACTCGCTTTGATAAATATATCGCCATGAATGGGGGGTTTCGGATCTGTTATCTCCATTGGGAGAAAAAGGAAACAAACTAGAACCATCTTTCCTATCATGATATAGATGGTCAATCAGTAATACTAAAGACACTACATAGAATATTTTCTTCTCTTGTTTCTCCTGAAATACCAATCAATTTGAAGCCCATGTTTCAATTGGTGCTGAAGGAAGAGGGATAGAAACAAGCCCGCATTATTAAACCTAACACTCAACGTGATAGCTGATGGCCAGGCACGTTTATTACACCTTCGATTCTAATTCAACCGAGTCCTATAGCCTGTGGATTGTTCCCTTCCCTGTGGTAACAAATTTCAAGTTTGCAAATGCGCAGTAGCTATTACTAATTCAATCACGACGAAATACATAGGCAATCGTTTTCGTGGCAGATCCCAAGTGGCGCCGAATTAGATAAAAATCGGGCCACTATAGGAACTGAGGAATCGTGTTTTGGAAAATTCATGTTTAGTGCATTCTACCTAACGGCTAATCCCTGAAAAATTCATAGAAATCGGACCATAACTTCGTATAGTCTTGCCTTGGATAACGAATGAGCGCTACCCGTGGGTCTAATGTTGGTGGGTTCGTTTCCAAAATCGTTTCTTGTGTTGATAACTGATTGGAAAAATCCACTAGTTCAGGCGAAATATCGAATTTTTTCTTGGTTTCTGGGACCTACCGACGTTGCACTGGTGACGTCACACGGAGAACGTCTTCTGCCACGGCACAGCTTGGAAGTTTACCGCCGAACGACTTACTGTTCGTAATCCAAGCGGGGAGTCCTTGCCGTTAAAGCCCAAAATGTTCTCAGAAACGCCTAAACCTCTGCTACTGAAGAGTTTACATAGGGACTTACTGCATTATTACTGCTTAGGGCCAAGAAGTTTAAAAAACGGATAACCGTCGCCTCCCCACCCTTCTCCCTTAACCATTTTAGCGTTGAACAGTTTTTCCCAGTTCTCTCATCCAATTTCGACATCCTAACTATTTTATTATTCTTCTAGGGGGACGATGTGCCAATATGAATTTTTCAAAAGTAAACAATTTTCAATTAAAATTATACATAGCTGATTCCCTCAGAGAATTGAAGAACAACAAGAATGGCGTAAACCGCATCAAAATCGGCCAAAAATTGTCTGAGAAAAATGGGAAAAACTCTTTTACATCACTCCTTTGCCCCCTTAACAAACTGGTTTTAGCACATTTTCACGCCCTTTCATGAGATAATCTATCTTGAAACCAGCTGATGAGGCAGCTTCAAAAGATTCATAGATCACATTATACACCGAGTATCCTTCCCCATGCAACGGTGAAGTCGCACTGTGGTCGTAAATGGCCATTTTCCGTCAAAAACAAAGCTCCGCTCCAAATTAATAGGAAATTTTACGCTTATTCCGCATATACGCCATGTTCCTATACCTAACTGAAATTACTAATTAGCACCGCCAACAGGAAAAAACCTAAAAGTTTTGGCCATTGGAACCGCCCAAAATTGTTTTTGTATTAAAGAAAAGTTGAAGATCTGAGAACTGTGCGTCGAATGAGACCAACGCCAGCCCAACAACTCAGTATCCATGATTTTTGGTGATTTTCTCAGTTTTCCTTTTTCAGTTGAGAGCTCGGAAAAAGTCGAGGAAAAGAAATATTTGAAAAATCATAGCTACTGCGTTGGTGAGCTGACGTTGGTCTCGTTCGACGCAGAACTCTCAGATCGTATACAAACATAAGTTCGGGCGGTTCCAATGGTCACAAACTTGAATACTCTAGTTTTTAGATGTTGGCGGTGCTAATTAGCTATTTTGGGTATAGGAACATGGGGTATATTTGGAATCAACGTAAAATTTCCTATCAAGCTTAGTTTTTGCCAGATTCCGACCTCTGTGCGTTGTCAAAACTTTCGAAAAAATACACATATAACAATGCCACGCGAAAGCAAAATAGGTATCATCTCATCACACTCCCAATTTTGAAATGAAAAAAGACTCTGCCAAGTGGAAATGGCACATAGCTTTCTCGCGTCCCAGGAAAGGAATTTAGGATACGCACTTGAATTGACCGTTAAACCTCATGATCGTGTTGATATTTGTTAGTTAGACAAATGTCAACATAATCGTGAACGAAATTTACGTTTACGCACGCGTAGAGCGTGCTGCTGATTCAATCATTATGAAATTCATAAGGCACGATCCCTGACTACTCGCACGATCCCTGAAAATTTGAACGAAATCGGATTAAAACTCTGGAAGATATGGCTGTAACGAGGAAATGCGTACGGGCACACCCGACGGACTGGAACCAAATTCGTTCAGAAAGTTCTGAAACGTAAAATGCGGAAATTTCGACGTGGAAATTTCAA
>JAEMON010000009.1:7009547-7024355 GCA_030264115.1 Lygus lineolaris | reverse complement strand
AAATTCGCTCACCAACTCATGCTGGATGAATGGAACTTTTATGCTCTTTGGTTATCTAAATGGATACTACTACAATTATTAAACGCTCTAGGTGGATAAATAATGGTGTTTTGATGCAACACAATAGCCTATTCATCTATTCCATTGGGATATAAATTGGATTTAGAAGATAGGTGTGCCTCCTACCCTACCTAGGTACCTGCTCTAAAAAGGTCTAAACCAGAGGTGACGAGTGTACTAACCATCGAAGTAGGAACTTCGTCTATCTTCCTACTTCAAAGGTTCTAACAACAGAAGCCCGAAAGAGAAGAACAACCCTCCTACGTGTGAGTCAATACTCTCACTTTGAAACATGCACACCGAAGCCCTGACCCAGGATCGCAAGCTTCCATTACAGCTTCCTAGGACGGCTCGCTGACCGTGATGTAGGCAGCTGGCCGAGCGAGCGAGCTGTTTGCTCAACGACAAAGGAAGACGATCCGGTCTGCGGGTTCATTGCAGAAGGAAAGGGAGTTGCATTCCAGCACGGCGTACCGTTAGAACTCATTATGCTACTTGGCTCCCATCATTTCGCAGCTCAGAATGATTAGCAAGATGTCAAGACACTACTTTGCAAATTTTGACAGTATGTAGACCTGGAATACAACTTCTAGAAGAACTTAATTGCTTTTCGTGAGATAGAGTTTGGCCCGGGTTCTTGTTTCATGTGACAGCTCTATCGGTTGAGTATTCAATATATTCTGTCATAATACACTATCACAAGGAGTAAAAGGGATCTCAAGTTCAACGTTCTACCAAAATGCATTCTCATTCTATCCTTACCAAATAGCTTGATACGCAATGACATGAACAACACTCGTGGCTCTGCATCCTCCTTGCAACGCAGCCTTGAGGGAAATATTAGCAGTCAACATAAAGTGAACGCATAAGTGTGCAGCCACTGTCATTTTAGAGATTTTTCAAAGAAAAAAGCACTGCAATGAGTCCAAATGTTCATATAATGTAAGCCCAGACTAGGTGGTCCATGTTTGCAATAGACTAAAATGAGCTGACATTTTCGAAGAAGAAAGAACGTTCTCCATCCTTGGACTTGTTCCATTTTCGAGACATATCTCAGGAGCGACCAAGGTAATCTCAAAGGACATATTTATGCGGAATGCCTGTACGTGCTCTCTCAACACGGAATGAGGTAAATGTCAAACATCGTTAATTGACTAAATTATATTGACAATACCTGATTACGATGAATTATATTATTAAAAAATAATAAATATTCGATTCATTGATTGTATGGCCTAAATGGTACGATCAAATATTGAAGAAAAGGGTAGTATTTACCGAAACATTCTTATATGTACGAGTATGAACATCCTCGAAACCAAATAAATGATTGATTTTTATTATCATTATTCAATAGATATAGTAAGTAGTTACGAGAGTAGTTCATCATAATCGTTCAAACTACAGAACACGTAAAAGTTTCCATGGTTCAAACGCACGACATGGAGAGCAAGGAGCGACCCAGAAGGGAGGGTGTAAGCTTACGGAACTTACAGAATGATTCGCGCTCGTGTTACTAAACGTTTTTAGGCTCGGCCGTCAGTGTCTGGGCCGAGGCCATACGTTTTTTCCCACTTATTAGACAAACTTCACTACATTTATCTAAAAACGACCGATTTCCCCATTTTTGACCTTCCTAAACACGAAACCTACGGAAAAAATTCGAAATTTTAACTGGTAGGTAGTACTTGAGTATGAGTGTATGTGGTTGAATATAATGCGCATTGTGCCGCAAACCACCAGCGAAATGTAAGCACCTAGTAGGTATTCCCTAACTACCATCCAACCCCCCCCCCATTAAAAAATATATACGCCACCGTGAGTATGTATCAATAGGCCGCTGAATAGCGATACTAAAGTTTTACTTTGATATTAACATTAATAATGAATTATTAAAATCATTCAAGTATCAGATAGGTAATGCTGAATAATCCAAAACTTCAACATCTCTTCGAGTCTAGACAATGAACATTAAACCGTAAGGCAAAGCTAAATGCTCCAGTTAGTATAAAGCAATATATGATACAACACATTATCAGTTATCAGATTTTCCCCTCGATAAGATTCTAGTCGTATAAGTTCACGCACCAAACAAGAATCCGATAATCTGTGTTCACTTTAATCTTTCCCAGATAACATTCCATCAAAATGAAGGTTACGTTTCGGGTGGCTCTAAGTAGCCGAAGGAGATACCGATAGTTTTGAGGTTTAAGAAACCATCATACCAGAAATTCATATTTATGAGCGGGACTCATACCGTGACAACTAGGAATGGACCAAAATTGCCACAGGTAATATTACATCTGTTAACAGCTGAGTACAATAAATCATTCTGAGTTTCAGCAATAAAAGAGGTTGTATATCAAAAACCCTGAGGTATTAGATGTTTACAGAAGTATTAGTTCATTCAAAACTGAACTCTTGGAAAAATATTATGAGTAATAACTGCTCTGCTAACTGTAAATCTGGAGTAAAACATTGAAAAGCACTTCTTTTGAAATATAGTTTGGCGTGATTATTGTTTTTAGAGCCAGCCTCTTTCGATTGAATATTCTTTCATGACACTATCTCTCATTCTATCATTACCAAATAACTTGATGCGCAATGACATGAACTATGAATAATACTCGTGGCTCTTCACCCTCTTTGCAATACTGCCTTGAAGAGGATGCTGGCAGTCAAAACACAGTGGACACATAGGTAATTGTACATCCAATCTTTGTCATCTTAGAGAATTTTCGAAGTGCATTGCAATAAGTCCAAACTTTTTTCCAATAAATAAAATACTATCTGATAAAATATCAACCTCCCTGAGACAATGTTCTCCATCCAAGAAGATGTCCCACTTTCGAGGCATACCTCCGAGAAACGATCAAGGTATAATCTAAAAGAGCATAATAAAATAACTAAAAAATTTCAATATATTCGTAAATTTGTATAATCCTAATAAGTACGACTTGTATGCTATAGTGAAACCAACCAAACATTGACCAGCCAAATATTGGCAAACCAACATTTTAAATTAGTTTGCGTCACAATCACGCAAGCATGACAAATATTGATCATAATTCATGAGACAATATTCAAGGGTATGAAGATCTATCGGCCCTGTTCTTGTTCTAAACGTTCCCACTGTCCTGCAATACAGACTTCTGAAAATTGTCATATTGAAGAGTACTGTGAAACTGTCCAGAAATTTATGAATAACGTCACAACACCGGGTTGTTGGTCACGACAGCAAGCTGTCATTAAAGTCGCATCAACCCCTCCGACCGCACATCAGCAGGAACTGAAGTGGAAAAAAGAAATCGTAACCAACACGAATCCATTAAGATGGTTGACGACGTTAGAAGAAAATAGAGGAAAAATCGATTTATACAAGACCTGATGAAGGTTTGGCGGGTTCCAGTGATCGAACGTGTTTTTCATTAGGGAGCGGAAAACAATTTCAGTCGTTGCTCACATCTGCGATCTGGCAAGCAAACGCAGATGCCCCCTGCACTATCGATAAGAAAACAGGAAAAAGACCGTTGTTGACCTAGTAAAAATATCTTGCTGAATACTGAGGAATTATATCGGCCCATTACTTGCAACTACTTATCCAAAAAGTAGCATTACATAATCTGAACTATACCGCCATTCACCATTTTGAGCTTGAATAAATCAATAAGCCCGAAGAATAAGATAAGACCAGCAGAACCAAACTGTCAGTTTTCGTGCGTATGTAATTGAGTTGTAAAAACAATACAGTTCACGTGGTTTCAAGCCTAACGTCAATACGCAGACTGCAGGAAGTTGTTACTGTTGGAAGGAAAAAGTTGTAACAGAATATTGGGGACAACGGTGGAGAGCCCAGATGGTCAAGTGGGGGAGCTTATATACACGTGCTCCTTCACTAGAGTTAGAGACCGCTCTCTCATAAAACCACCAAAATCATACGACGCATGGAAATTCATTATCACTATTATTTGAGGATATCCAGAACGAGGTTTTATTCCTCAAAAATCGGAAGCAGTCGAAGAGGAATCATACCGTAGTAAAATCATTACAAATTCACATGAAATATATACTTTTTGTAGGTTATGCTTTTACCTGTGACGATATAAAAAAATATATCTATGGGAACGAAGGAATATTTCAAGTCATGCAAAGGAGCATAAGCTCCAAACAAGAACCCCACCACCAGCAACACATACCCATACAAAATCCAAACACATTAAATGGACAAGAAATCCTGCTACCAACTGAGAAACGTGTTTGTCAAGAAGTAACACGGATGGTGTTTATTATTGAATGGGAAGGAGAAAGATTAGAAACTTAAATGAACAGAAGAAGAGCGAGTTTAGGAAGATTGATGTAAATGAAAAAATAATTTTACAATAAATTATTAGGTGTTTTCCAAAACCAAGGTGAACACAGCAGGCTTCCTGGCAAGACACTTGAAGTGTTAGTGATCAAATGAGAGAGATATTTTTTGCAACCTGTCACGAAGCAGTGACTCTTCATCGGAGGGCATGAGTAACAAAGTGGAGCAAAATACCCGTAACTGACACTTTCCTTCAAAACAACACTCTCAAAAACGCCTTCAGAGTTAACAAATTGGATTTGGATTGGAGCTTAAACATACACTTGGGGTTGGGGTTGGTTTTCGGCAGTCATCACGGTCTGTACCCATCGATGGATGGAAACTGGCGTTTCAGCTGAACAGATCACTATTGACACTCGAAAGCACTGAGTCCGGAGAGCAGGAAACCACTTCACAACCACAAGGCACCATCGTCAGCCGTGAACTGAGCCGCGGCCAGCAGGTTCTCCCGCCAGCCAAGTCCCCACCTTTCAGAACAACAAGACGGGATATATTGTTGGAGAATGACCAAGTACTCGCGTTTCGAAGACTTCGTAGCGAAAGATCTGCTGGCAGCTCATTACGAGGAGATTTAGAGATTGTGAGGATTAGGTAGGTTGCGTGGATCTCAACCATTTGCAGCGCATTTCTCATAGACTCTCAATTGTCAGGGCTTATAGCTATCTAGAAGTAGTAACTATGTTACTGATAGTTTAAGAAAAAAAATCAAATGTTGAATCAAATATATGACCACCTTGTGAGTGGTCTTTCAATGCAGAAAGATCCTCAACGAGTGATTTTCGTATATTTCGGTCTCTCCTCTCACTTTTTAGACCCCCCTTCCCCTTCACGTTGTTAGAGATTTCTTAGTTGTATCTTCACTAGTCCTCGTAGAGAAACAGTGCCAAATTTAAAAACCACGTGATTTATTCTTCTCGAATAATCTGATTTGGCTGGGACCCATTGTCCATTCGTGAGTACACCTGGTCAATTTGTAGACAGGATTTTATCAAACTGCGTTGGCCTTTCTTCACCAACTCCATTCCACCTTCCTGACGACGAAGATCCCGTCATCCCCAGCTCTCAGTCCTTGTTACGTAATCAGGTGACTCAGGAGCCGGGAATTTCATAACGAGTCTCAGCTATATTTTTAGATCAGATATCAATAACTTTTATTGATTATGTCAGCAACCTAATTATCGTAATAAGTTAACGACAGCCAGAGACAGAAGAGCCGATCATGACTTCCATTGAGTTTTGATACTCCCCAAATTTTCAAGTAGGTACCTAGTAAGTAAAATACAACTGGTTCAAGATTTGCAATCAGACTCTTAAAGGTATTTCTTTTGTGAATCACATGGACTGCATAATAGGGGTCATGAGCGAATTTTCGAAGGAATTGGTCATAACAGCATGAAGTTCACATTCTGGAGGGCATTTTTGAATATATTTTCCATACCACGGAAACAGAAATCCATTTTAGAACGCCCCAACTGAAGAGCGTATTTCCGTGAAGTACCTACTGGTATCATTTTATGATCCATTCGCATATCCCAAGGGTAGGCATTTTCACAGTTCTGTAACACTCATGGGGCCAAGAGAGTGACGTAATTCAGTCTTTCCCATTAAGATTGTGATGCGGTTTGCGGTATTCTTCATGTTATTGAATTCTCCAGGGGGGAGGGGGGGAGAAGCTATATGCATTATTGTAATATCATAAATTTGCATTTTTTACGTCCTTTTACGAAAGTCAAATTGGCATAAAGGCACCTCATCCCCATAGAGAATGATAGTGATGAATGGGAAAAATTAGGAAAACTATTTAACGCTAAAATGTTAAGGGGAAGGAGGCGGTTATCCGTTTTTTTACTTATAGTCCCAAGCAGTAATAATGCTATGGTGAGAATTCCTATAAACTCTTCGATAGCCGAGATTTAGGCATTTTTGAGGAAATTATGGGCTTACTCTCTTGGCTCCAAACATGACTCAAAAAATTGTGATTCTGATGGGCACGCTCAGACGGGAATGTAATCTCCCTAGCTCTATTTCAAGTTTGATTGGACCAAACATCAAAGGCACCAACACAGTTTGTATATACTAACACAGCAGAATAATTGCATGATTTGTTTGTACTTGTACAAATTATCGAGTAATACTTCGAAATCGAATAAAATACTATAGAGCATCCAACTGAAAATTCGTCTTAGGTAGTCAACAACCAATCGGTCATGCAACTCACCAAATTCAGTGGAAGACGTTGGTACTTACCTGAAACAAAAGAAATAAGATTTTGAGTGAACTACATTTCAGTCAGTTTATCATAATATAGAAATAGGTATCATATTATAGGACATTTTCCAATGTTGACAATTCCGGCGCAAAAATCTAGTGCACTGGAGTGTTGCTGTTGGAATGCCAAGTGCTTCGATAGGCATGATAAGTACCACCTTCAATTTTCCTACACGCAAGATATCAAGAAACTAAAATTAAGCTGCTCGTTCGACGCTACGCTTCCACATGACACTCTTTCGTTTATTATAAAGAATAACCATGTGTTGCTGATACAGTACTGCACAGTAGATTTGGTAGAGGGAAACGATATTATTATTGCTGACAAATAAGTTGGTTCGCGAAACTATTCTTCCAAGAAAGTTCATGAAAAAGAGATGTGAAAAACGAGCAAAAACATGGAAAAAATGCCTTGACTAAATTTTGATTTAAAAAAAAAAAGCTGACTGCCTGCATGACTCCTGCTGGTTATTGTTATATTAGGTTGTCTAGTTAGGTTAAACCTTTTTTTGTGAACGATAATTGCTCTATTGTTATTGTTCTATTAGGTTGTCTAGTAACGTGAAACATTTTTTCTAAGAACGATAATTGCTCATTGTACGAATACATGAAGAACCAAGCACTGCAACTATATCAATGAGGGACAGAAAAATTCAGAAACGAATTCTGAAACTCAGAAATATGGAAACCCCGGAAACAATATAAAAATCAGTACCAACGAATTCGGATACCTGCTTGATTTCTTGGTTTCAATTCGTATGGATAAAACCTGCGTGCAAAAGATGCGAGCATATTAGGACCAGGATTCCGAAGTATTGCTTTATTAAGTATTGCAGCGGGCATTTGGGTAACCTCGGCAACCTTGCACATTACTTTATTTTTGGGATCCGGTAGTAGAGAGGATTGATTTTATCCCTCTTCAGCACGAGCCAGCTAACAACAGTTAGAATTTGGAATTCGCATTTCGATTAGAACTTAGATAGTGTAGAGCAATTTTCAGTCAAGCGATCTGAGAGTAGATACAAATACATATTGAACGCAGGGGCTCTCTGCATATCTGTCCCCTTTTTACGAAGAATGTACAGGAAGAAAAACCAGTGAAAGAAATGATGGTGGCTTGAAGCTATTACAAGAACATTTTCTGTGACAAAAACACCTGTTAAGAGGTATCTAAAAAAATGTCACGTTCAACCAGAATTCCTGATGGACCGAGGCGATCAATACAAGAGGCAATAAAGAATTTAAAAGAAGCCTTGGCCGTCAAGAGGTTTCTCCCTGCAAAAGACCCCAAACAGGCAACTCTGCCAAGAGACAGATAAAGACATGAGAGCCGAGACGACGCCATCCTAATGCGACTCTAATAATAGACATCTTAGGAGATCGAAAACAACAAACAGGAGGGACAATGATGTCACGGAACTCAAGATCAGACGTGCATAGTACATGTATAAATATAGAGAATGATACATAATATGAGAGAGCTGTAGGATCTTCAAAGACGATGTGTGATGATTGATGATTCGTCTGGCAAAAAGATCGTTATTCCAAGATCTGAGGTTGTGCCGACTGTCAGTTAAGGGCAAGAGGGGTTAGAGCAATGGGCAGTTAATAAAACTGCCAAACTAGTGATAGATTTCTTATCACATCATTCGTAGAAAAAAAAATCGAAAAGTTGAACAAACATAAATATGCTTTTTAGGACAGAATGAACGTTATGACAGAAGAACGTTTTTGGACAGAATGGCTTATATCTAAAGAATTTGACTTTGAAATAGCTTATGCAAGATGACACACAAATAAACACTGTAAATGCGCAGAGATTGGCAGGGATCAACTGCTTAGGGGCAGCTAACCATAATATAAGCTGAACAAGCAGGCCCCAGCCTGAAACCTCGCATTTACACACAGAAACTCACAACCACACACGAATTTAACCACAATACCTACGACATCGCCTAATTTTTTACTCTTTTTTTGCTCACTGTTTTCGGAAATCCCAATTTTCAACAATATTTATACATTCGCCTCTTAAAATTAACCAGGGTCACACTTGACTTCACGCACCACAATTGCGCATTGAGAAGAATGGATTTCGAAGGCCATTGATTTGCGGTACTATAAACACTTCTAATTTGGGATTCTAAATAGATAACATTCTAATTCTAATAGATTCTTCCTAACTCCCGTACCTACAGAAATCTCACAGAAAAATGAATGGATTGAGAAGAAGTACAATTAGGTTTCGAGTAGCTGATTTATGGAGCGGAATAAATGAGATTCCTGGAATAAAGGTTTGTCAAAACTAGTACGATTTTGCAATTCTCACGAAATGTTTTACTTCCTGGGGTATCGTTGATAGTGCGTTCATTGCTATTATTAAATTTTACTGGAAATCCATGATAGGTAAGCTATGTACTCGTAGAAAGAACGATGGCGTATTCTGTTGTGATACCTAACAGGAGAAATGGAAATAGCAAAATCTATCTTACGTGGAATCTTGTGTCAATTTAAAAAGAAGTGCCTACCTACTTAAATATGTATATAATGGGCTACGTATTTGAGCTATCAGTTCAGAAACATAAATATTAAGATTACTTGGATTTGAACCAGCTTGCTGCTGTGAAACAACCAACAGTTCTGGAGAATCAGCAAAGCATTGCAAGATGTTCAAGGGCTCGGTCCGCCGAGTTTTTCGATCCGAAATCGAAAAGTCGAAGAGTCGTGCTGAAATCGCGTTTTCTTTTCGGAAACAAGGCAACATAATGTACTTACTTTAAAAAAATTATTATTCTTGAAATGAAATGTGGACAACAATAACGGAGGTAACTCGACACAATTTGGTGGTTTCGTAATATCTATGTTGAGGAGTATTATGGTGGAATAATGAACCCACACTGAGAAAATGAAAATAATATCACGTAATCAAGCCTTATTTATTTTGAAGATAACCCTGTCATCCGGAGGGGAGAATTTGAAAGGATAGCTGTAGGTAATAGTGGGAAGGTAATATAAAAATGAGGTGGTTATTTTTCAATTTCCCAAATTATGGATCTCAGTGAGAGCTTTCTGAAAAGATACCACATATGACTGATGCCCGGTATATGACCGAAAAGGGGTATTGAAATTAATAATGACGTCACCGACTACGCTCGCACCTGGAGGGGATCCTCAGCGCCCGAATAATCCTTGTGTCATTGGAATCCCGCAAGGGACTTGTCTTGGGCCCGCGTACTTCATCTTGTTCATTAATAAACTATTACAGTTAGAAGGGGAAATTATATCCTTCGCAGATGATACCTCCATGATAGTGCCTGATGAGAGCTGGTCAATAGCGAAAACGAAAGCAGAGACGTGTCTGACGAACGTTTGGAGCTGCCTAACTGATCCAGGAATGAAATTATATTTTGACAAAACCCATTTCGTTACATTTTTGTTCCCTAATAATGAAATTACAAACGTTGGCACGATCAGAGGATACTAGTCGACCTGTAGAAGCAGTGAGTTCTGCCTATGCCCGAGAATTACTCAGGTTAATTCCATACGTTACTTAGGAGTGGAGATAGATCAGCGATTGAGGTGGGATACCCATGTGTACAACATGATAATACGATTAAGGAAAATAATTTATATTTGTAAAGAAATAAGGAACTCGCTCTCATCAGAGACAAAAAGGATGTCTCATTTTGCAATAACGCAATCAACACTGATGTATTGGGTTCTGATGGGCTGGGGTGGGTGTCGAAAAGAACTACTAGAATCACTATATATAGTTTTAAAAAAGAATGATTAGTGTTCTGTTGAAGAAGAACGTAAGGTACGCGACAGAGCAGTTGTTTCGAGACTAAGGTTCTGAAAGTTCATGAGTTAGTGGAACGAGCCACACTGATTAAAATTTGCAGGGAAATAAGGGCTGGAAAATTTTCAAAAATCGTCGATTCGAGCACGAGCGCAAGTACCCAATCAGTAATAAGGCTGCCCTTCCGACTAAAGTCTACGGGCCAAAAGTGCTATGACTATCGTGGTGCCCAGTTTTTCAATAGTCTGTCCATAAATAGTAGGTGAACTACAACTTTAGTCTCATTCAAAACTACCTTGAAGAAACATTACTTACCGGAGACGTGATTGAGTAAGAACAGTTTTTTGTCAAGTTCAGTATTTATATTATTTCGGTGTTTGAGGAGTGTCAACTACACAAACGAAGTTGTTGAGTTCACATGTTTATTTTTTTCATCTTGTAAATAACTACTCCCCTCAGCGAAAGTTCTCTTAAAGAGGGGAGTAGCGTGATAGTATGATGCACAAGTGTATAATATTAAGCATAATTCTGTTTCTATAAAAATAATAACAATTCTGACGTCACTCGCCTCTTTCCAGCAATTTTCTGGCCGTACGGAATTTCGAGCTTAAAAGTGAAAATTGGCCCATGGGCGTTTATGAGAGTGCTCAACCCAAATTTGAAGCCTATTTGACTATTATTTGATCAAATTTGAAGCCTACTACTATTATATATTTGAAGCCTACTATTATTATTATTCGAATTCCCGACCCATTATTGAATGCGCATACCCGGGTTATTATAAAAATACTAACAACATGGTTTTTCATATATCTACTGAATCTCAGATTTGTGTACGTACTATACGAAATAGACCAGCAGTAGATAAACTTATAATTTCGAGCGGTGCCTAACACACTGCCAAATATCTCATTCCGAACTGCTAATAGGAGTTGTACCACCACCTTGGATGACACACTTGAATAAATAAAGTCGTTGATGTAATCCAACGACGTCCCTCAAAGTCAACAATACAATATTATGGTTTACTTGCGGGTCAACCTGTGTATTGCACAAGATAGTTGAATGATCAGCCAGTATAAATACGTTTTAATTTTGTTTCTATTGTCTTATATCGTCCCTACACTTGTCCCGACCAAAACCTAACTGCACCCAACTGCCGGGACCAATGGTTGGTCCCGACATGGAATGGCCAAGTCGGGGCCAAAACCGTCACTCCGACTGCCATGTTGCGATTCATCGTCGAATAGCACAAAACCTAAAAGAAACGGAAACTTTCATGATTCTGATCAATATACGGCAGACATAATTTATGATCTGATCAATATTCACAAATTTAGTGAGGTAGAAGGTACATAATACTTGTCACAATAGATCAACCATGTTCTAAGTGGCAAAGGGCCTCCGTCCCAATAGAACAAGAAAAAAAATTGTATGTACCTAATAACTAAATTTTTCTTTCCCTTTATACTTGTTCTACCCTAAGCAAAAACCCCGGTAAATAGTATTGGCAAATGCCTAGAAGTAAAGTATTAAGTACAAACCGTTTGTAGGGTATTGAAGAAGATGAGTCCATGGTAGGTATCGCCTGCAATATCTTCCCTTCAGCTAAATGGGGTCACACAATGAATTATGGAGCCTAACCATGGAACTTCAAGTTGCCTCCTTGAACCTAAAACTGTCTAACAACGATTTTTAAGGAAGACAGTCAGAACGAACCAACACCGCACCTGTCTACGAGTAAACTATGACACAGCAGTGTTCTTATCAATAATCGCACGTCAACAGAGGCCTTTTGTTCGCCTTGCTTTCAACGGCACTCACACAAGAGCCTTGGAAGGAAAGGGGGAACTGAGTGGGTTCAAATGGAATGCGTTTTCGCGGTTTCCGAGGAAAATAAGTTAGCAAAAGCAATCATTTCTGACGGGTGACCTAAGGGAATCGATTTCCCTATATTTGACTCCGATATGATCAGTCCGATAGCGTAGGTAGGTATTGAATGTGAAGGAGAATTCTGGGAAGGTGCCGAAAATAAATAGAAGCTTTCTGACCAAGAGTACGTCTGACCGGTAACGTGCTGGAAACACGGTGGAAAAACTTGAGGGAAACACTCGGAGGACCCATTACCGCTAACAGCATGTGATAGGAGATCCCTACCACTTTATCAAGACCTCATTTTGATCTTCCTTTAGACTGTTTATTAACTTTGATTATCTCTGAGTTGAGAAAATGAATAATCCTAGTCTGCGTTAAGGATTAAGTAGATTTTGCCAGTCTCATTACAATTTACTGGTAACAAATAAGATGCTTCCACTTTCATGCAAATTACATGTAGATGTATGAATATAATAAAAAATGCTTTCTCGAGGTATGCCTTATGCAAAATTTATAAGTGTAGGTAGTTGTCACTCATACCAGTTATAGTAATTACTTACCTTCATTAATGGAAATTCAATAAAGATTGTACAGGGACACAATTCGATAGAGTTTCAGAATATCAAGACCTTCTATTTTGCTTCGAGTCGACCAAAGGTAGAGGAAGCTTTGTTTTCAATTTCGTCAGGTGACAAATTTTGTGTTCCAAAATCAAAATTTGCACTCTCAATTTACGTTTTAGACCTTCTCGAACAAAGTTAGGTCCGTGTATGTCTGTAAGTAAGTGTGTTTGTAAGATGCATACCCATTTGTAAGTCATCAGGAAAGGTAAGAGACGTCTGCAAGGTGTACCGATGTTTCTGTTTTGAGACAGAGAACCCATCCGTCGCGTCGCACTGAAATGACACGTGTCGAGCTCAACCTTCAACTAACTCACTTTCTGAGTGAGCAGATACAAGAGCCGATTAAAACGTATCATCAAACACCACGGCATAATGAAGAAAAACACGCACAGGCGGAATAGCTTACTTTTAACTACATTCATTATTAATATTCAAGGTCGCATCATACATCGCAAACGCAGATATATCCGATGTGATGTGAGCGAAACCCCCCTAAATTAGAAACTCTTGAATAAATTATAACCCCTTTATAAGCGAACAATGAATACCTAGGGAATGATCAATAGATTTGTATAGAGCAATATTAACTTGAAAGTACAAGAGGAATAACATAGATGGAGGTATCCATCATATTGAAAAAGTTTAATAATATTTATGAGTATATTCATAAAATTATGAGCTGATCTTAGAGACACGTGTCGATGGAATGGGCTGGCTGGAGTTACTCTCCAGCAGGGTGGGAAAACACTCAAGACCCATACCCTAGATGACCTGAATACTGCTGGGATTTTCTTTTGTCATCAGTGAAAGGAAGGTGATCAATAAGGAACAATGCAACCACACAACTGCAAGGTCCACAGCTATTTACGTCAGGGCAGATGACATCTACGAGTGGGCGTCCGGCCGTGACGTCACTCGGTCAGGGGTTGGTCATTCATTACCGCCCACCCCACTTGATAGGAACTGATATGAAGTTTTCTCACTCTCTGGGCGAGAATATTTGTGCTGTGGCAATAACGACAGCTTTAATCTTCAACAATATTATGCCAAAATTAAGTACAATAGGTTCAAAAATTGTATTAGGTACGAGAATTTTTAAATTGGTATGTATAATATCAATCTACGAAAAAAAAAATATATTCGACAAATTCGTTTTTGAGCATTCTGAATCGAAACCCGAATGCAAACTTTTACTGTGCAAGATTGTAGTATTTGATTGTGCCCTCTTATTTCCGCCCATAGGAACGGTTTGTGGCGTACACAGGTTCGGACAAGAATTGATCCAAAATAATAATAGGGGGGGCCAGAATTTTGGTGCATTCTTCAGGACAAATTTTGAATCGTATATTAAGCGTCACAAATCATTTTCTTTTTTTAGATTAAAATCACTATGAATAAAAGAAACAACGAAGTAGCCACATAGATTACCTACTCCACCCTGAAAACCATCCAGTGAGTAAAAAAACATGGGCAAAGCCAACCAAAATTATTTTGTTTAGAAGTTTTGAAATCCATTAAAATAGGGTTAAATACAAAATTGTTTACTTTTTTAACAGGCAATGAAGTTGCGAGACTGATATGAATGGTTTCATGGTGAGCGAGGTTGATGGAGAGGTGATTGGTTTCATGATTCTTCTTCGTCGGACACGGAAGAGCCCTGTTTTCACAATCTCATCTTGGTTGACTCATGTCATCAGCCGAATTTCTTTAATCAGTCCATTCACGGTCCGATTTGTTGTCCAACTTGTCTCCAACATCCGATGTTGGACCCGTCATCGGACCGTGAATGGGGTAGTCGGATTGTCGGAAGTCAAGTCGGA
>JAEMON010000009.1:6856973-6869389 GCA_030264115.1 Lygus lineolaris | reverse complement strand
GGAACTTTTTTTCTTAATATAGGTACCTATCGCTTATCTCCTTAAATTTTGACTGATGCCTGTAATTATAAAATAATAATAACGACCGCTCCATGACCGGGTCAAGGTACTCTGCCTCAATTTGAATAATCCCAACTGCAATAAAGTACGTCTCGCCGAAGGAGAAAAACGTATAAAAAAACTGGTTTTGCCCGAAGGAGTTTGGTAGAGCTTGAAAAACGCCTGCCGAGACTTGGAGTGACGCTAATAACGATGCCAGGGGTAATTTGACGTTTAGGGCCATATAATAAATTCATAACCGTGTGTTAAACGTTACTTATTGATGAATTATGTATTTTCCCAAATCCATCATCCAGTGTCAGATTATTTCTAGAGGGCCGTGCGAGAGTTTCTATCATAATAATCAGCTGACCTCTCTTTATTTTTCGGTATCATCAAGATATTTATTTTTAACTATGTTCAATTATTTTTAGTGAAAGACTTATTTATAATACAACGCAAGTTGGGATATACTCTTCCTAGTTCAGTATTTTAAAATGGAAAACAATATTCAAGTTGTAGGTACCTGTATATAACCTACAGATATTGAAAAAAAATTCGCAAAATTTGGAGAGTGAAGGAAAAATGGTCTTCTAGAAATTTGGAAATTCACCAAATTCAATTTTTTCACCTAGTACTTAGTGTACAGATTTCAATTACATGTCAAATAATATTAGGATTTTAGAAGCCGTCTTACACACCCAAAATGACATTTTATCAGTATGATTTGCCAATCCGGATACGGGGTGCCTGTTAAACGTCACAAGGAACCTATCGTGGAATTGAACAAGCAAGTCTGCGCTAAATAGGTACCAATGCCTCAACGCTCGGCTACGGAAGCACCCACGGCCAACACCTAAGTTGTGCTTACATTACGAAACAATATATTTTCCATGTGGTTTTGGATCGATCCCAAAATAGGATTGGCTCAATATCTAATGGGAATGCAAATAAATTCGTTCGTCAACCATGACTTCACCACCCTACCTGACCTTTTTTCGTTTTCAAACTTCAAAGTTCTAATCGAAAAAGCAAACTTTCGATTTGGGTAGGTCGTCTCTTTCGTCTCGCTCGACGAAATAAATGACTCCATTAGAATGCTCCACGTTTCGCCCTCTCTCGTTCTCATCAATAATCATGCTGATGCTGGACCAACTAATCCAATTTAATTGTTTTTCGTCGACCTGGAAAGACAGATTGGGAACATTAGCCAGCCCGAGTTAACCAACGTCGCCACCCTCGAATAACTAACATTACAAATAGCCCGCTTGGAATGGACTTCAGGGCTTTTATAGTAACAAGTTCTCGTAATCAGAATTCAGATGTTTGATGGAGTATGCAATACGAATGCATTTTGAATTCTTTCCGCCTTACCAGCGCTGAACGACCGCTCGTAGCTCGCATACGAAAGGATTAATTTAGGAGAAATTGTAACAAAAAAAGTTGCAGCCAACCGCTGATTTTCCAACTTACATCGTGGTAGGTTCTCAAACGCCCTCAAGATCTGAGCTATGCAACGACAGCCTACAATGACTTCTCCTCCATCAAACACTCGATGATATGAGAATATTAGTTTTCATAGCACAAACACTGTCTTCAATCATTGTGTCTGATACCTGAGATGTACCTCTCCCACAAGCAAGAAGTCTAGTGGTAAAAAACCCACAAAATTGGTATCATGTAGATGTCAGGACACAGACCATTACATCCACCAGGAATATAAAATACCCAATAAAATTTATTTTCATTAAGGGGACGCAGCCGTCTGTACTAAAATGGGTCGGCGGAGCCATTTTCGTTCCCCTGGATCTCCAACACAGTTCAGTCTATTGACATGAAATTTTTCCCAGTCCGTAGAACATAATAATTAATAATAGTCTACTTAACTTTAGTCCATTGGATTGTGAAAATATTGATTTATAGCAAGGGGAATTGCCAGGAGGAAGTTGGAAGAGGAATTTCAAAAGAATGAAGACGAGCCGTCCTACAGAGTTGGCCTACGCCTACTAAGTACACTAGCCCGAGCATACACAGACATAACCCACTGAGGGAGGGTCATATCACATCACCCAGGGGATCTCTTAACGGCGGGATGGGCGGCCGAGATGGCTGGTGGCTCTACAACGGAAAAGGTCCAAGATTATTCTTTAATAAATTCGGGATCGCCAGTTAAAACAACAACATGGTATTAGCGAGATTTAGATGAAAATGAAGCTATTGCAATGGCTTGAAAATAAACCTGGTATCTCAAGATGTCAATGGTGGACCTCACTGACGTGAAAAGGCAGTCCAACAAACCTTTTTCGACCCTAATGACAGATCGAAGATCGGAAGAAATCCATAATAAATCAGCCATCGTAAATTATCCTAAATAACCTACTAAAACGGAGAGAAGAGTTTCTTGAGATTTGATGCAACAGGGGGAGGGGGAAAAAAATAGAAATCTACCACCGAATCCAACCAGATTAAAAAAAACCTTCCCCTATTCCCCTCCGAACACGCTTCCCTTAGTGAACCCTAGCAACTAGATAAGTAGGAGGAAACATATGTACTCGTAGATAAGTAGTTTGCGAAGGGATAGAATCTTAGCGTCAAAACCGAAAGGTTCTATGTACCACCACTTGGACTGACGAGGACTCATTCTGGGATGACGGCCTTTGATTTGGTCGGGCCAACGGTCAACTCCATCAGTTCGGTAGGGGACCGGTCGGCCTGGAGACGGGAAGTCCTTGGAAGGCAGGAGATAAAGGTTTCGTATAGTTAGTTGTTGAAAACGGTGTAAAAGGTTAAATTTGATGAAGATCTCGGCCACGCCGCCGCAAGGGCGCGGATGTCGGATGTAGGACAGGGCAGGCGAGCTGGGGGTGGGGGCAGTTCAAGACCAAAGCCCCCAGGCTGTTCCCTCACTGAAAAAAAATTGGTACCAACATAATTGAGATAGAACCCGACCTTCCTTATTCTGAAGAGCGATATTTTATTCAATATGATATTATCTCGGGGAGGGATCTCATTTGGTACTGGGTGAGGTCTCAAGCCTTGAACTCACCTCTATTGAAACCCCAATAATACCCTTATATGGGCTAATTAAGTGGCGTGAGTAAAAAGGTAACGTGTAGCCATTGAATTGTTGGGCGACGCCGGACCGAACCAAGCTCGTTTCCCAAGATCGATTGGACAGGGCAACTAGCCGTAACGAGATGGACACTCACAGAAAGAATCGAGCTATATGCACTACAGACCGACAACTGTATCCACGAGGGGTATGTACGAAAATTGCGCATGCGCAGTAGGTATTACTGATGCATTCATGTCGAAATTCGAAAATAATTGTTAACCTCTAACTACCCTCCAAATTTGAACGAAATAGTTCAATTAGGAACTGAGAAATCGTAGTTTCAGGAAATTCACGTTTGCACATGCGCAAACGCTATTTGTGGTCCGATGGCGTTGAAATTCATAGGGGACTCTCTAGGGTCTAATCCCTGGAAATTTCACCGAAATTGGTCGAGTAGTTCCGGAACTCTGCAAATGACAACGAATTTCATGTTCGCGCTTGCCCAGTAGCTATTACTCATCCAATCGTCACGAAATTGTTAGGTGATTGTCTTGAAGTCAGCCCCCAACTACCCTCCAAATTCGAGCGAAATAGGTCGATTGGGAAGTAAGATACCGGGGTTTCAGGAAATTTACGTTTGCGCATGTGCTCACGCTACTAATAGTCCGATGGCGATGAAATTCATTGGGGGCCGTCAAGAGGCTAATCCGTACAATCCCTGAAAATTTCATCAAATTGGGAACATAACTTCTTTGCCTGGGACAAGGAATTGACCACAGACGGACATACAGACAGACAGACACGGAACCAAAATTGTTCAGGAAGCTCTGAAACGTAAAAAGCAAGCGGAAATTTTGATTTTGGAAGACAACATTTTTTTTAATTTCTTGCACGAATACATAGATTCCTACCTTCGGTAGTGAGGAAGCAAAAGTATGTTTTCCTAAGTATTGAAAAAAGGTTAACTTCTGGTGCGAGGCTTCCCACTGTTTTCCTCACCCATCGGAACTCTCAACAATCCACAATAATACCCTCCCCCTAGAAACTTGTCAGCTCGCATCATTTAATCATGATACATGGACCATCCTGACACTTCATGAAAATGTTCGACATTTTAAGCGCGACGGTATCAACGATTGTGACCTTAACTAACAAGGTAAGGAATTTCGAATTCCAGGCTCGATTTCTGAATAAAACAGGAACTTCTGCAGAGTATTCAGCTTTTTAGGTCTATTATTAGGGTAAAAATATAGGTACTAAAAACTATAGATGAAAAACGTCGTTTTTATAACTTTTTCGACCTTTTGTCCAAAATGGCTCGAGGTTGTTTGATAAAATTCATAGACTTAAATAAAAGTGGCGGCTTTGGGAGGTGACTGTTGAGCAGAAGAGAATCTATTGAAGAACGGAATTTCCAATATAGGGTTAATGGGCAAAAGTTTGAAATGGGCAAATTTTCAAAAAATAACTAAAAGGGAAGAATGTTGAGAAGGATGACGCCTTGAAACAAGAAAGCTGCATACTTACTGATCTCTTTTTTTTAAAATATAAATTAGGTACCTACTTTGATGGGGCATTTGCATGGGTCTGAATATGTGACTTTGGTTCCCTTTGTCTTGTTATTTAGAATGTAAGAACACTGTCAAGAGGATGAAATAAATTAATATGGGTACCTAACATCGATCAGGAAATGTGAAAACTAAGATGAAAATTCGAGGAGTTTGAAAAAGAGGCGGTAAGTAAGTTGAGGAAACTGAAAAGTACATTAAATTTCCTAAAATCACAGAGAATTACCGCAGTAATTTCTGCGGTATGACTTCATTTTCATTACATTTTAGTGAGATTTAAGGAAACAAAGTCATGCAGAAGGGACATTCTTTCAAATTGTAGATAGGTCTATACTGGAGGGCTTTCCAGAAAGGTATAACATGTAGGGTCGGAAATTAATGGAAGTGGGTAAAAAAAGGGAAAGGAAAAACGCGCGTGACGTCATCAGTCAAAATCTCGCTCCCGCGTAGAGAGGTGAGTGAGAGGGAGTTTGACTGATGACGTCAGCACGCGCTTTTTCTTCAGCTCGTTCTCACCAAAGTAATCGGATTTCAGAGCTGGAAATTATGATTTGGAGTTTCCGAGGGTGCTGAATCCGATTCTGAGGTAAAAATCGGTAAATTCTAACCCACGTCTGTTCTCCAATTGAAAGAAAACGGTTTATATTTATTAGAAACTTCACATAAAGAATTCATCAACGTATCTGACTGACAAGGTATTTCAAATAATCGTTGTTCCCTAATTGTTCATATCATGCTCACCTAGCTTCTGTGTGGAAAAAAAGAAATTCTAAATAACCCTCCATATTACATTCTAACTTCCAAATTATGTTGCTATCCCCGACAGTTCATAATGAAAGTAATATGGGCTCTAATACAATAATTACGAGAAGGCCCTATATTTCCAAGTTTAAAAGTATACATAGCTGATGCCCCGAGAGAATAGAATAACAAGAAGAACTGTCGCTTCAGGCAAACCCCACAAAAATCTGCCAAAAAATGGCTGAGAAAAATGGAAAAATATGAATTAGATTGGACCTGTCACCATAAGTTGAACATAGTATAAATTCATGATCATTGGCCCACTATAAAATATTTTATATTGGCCCATAAGAATGGCCTACAACGTTTCATGGCTCGAGTCGGCCATCGGTCTTAGGACTGAAATTTCGAAATTTGCGTAGGTAGTAGAAGGGTACCAACCCAAAAATATCCCGATTTCCAATGTTTCTGGTGTTAGAGGCCTCCTTGGTCCCAAGACTTGAAATTGCGACGTTGAGATTGTGATGCACTGTTTTTGGCGTCATCATCACAGAACAGGATACAAGCGGAAAATTGTGCCATGTAGCCGAAAACCGTGTTCTGTATGTACTTATCCGATTTCGATGATATTTGAATTGTTGGTCTTTCGCCCTAAAACTTGTCCTCTCTCCTAGACTCTCGTAGATGTGGGGCCCAACTGGTCTGAGGGACTCTGATTTTCTACTGGGTGCCTAGGAGCACACCACAGATGCCAGAGGGAACCACCTCTCACTCTGCTCCACAGGCTACTGTGGGATTCTATGGCTGTAGAAGCCCTAAAGTGTAGAAGAAACGTTTCAAACGTAATTTTCCATTCGGCAGATACCTACCAAGGTATCTACTAACTAAAAACGGCACCTCTCTTCTCAACCTTCCCAATTTACAATGAGGTGAAGTTCGAAGTATTTGAATATGATGAAATAGTTATTTCTATAAAGATTAGAGGGAGCGTATGTATGATGAAAGTGACCCATATAAAAGTTGTAGGGCACTAAATTGTTTTTGTACTAGAGTAGGTACCTCAAACTTGGGCCAATTATCAGAGATATCCTAAAAGTTTGTTTCAACATTGGTTTTTCGAAAAAATCTTCTAAAGTACCTACTTACCTAGCGTACGTGACCCTTATAAAAGTTGCAGAGCATTAAGTTCTGCGTTGAATGAGACCAACTGCGTATTTTTTGGACCACCCATTTTTTACACTAGATGACCTCAAACTTGGGCCAATCATCAGAGATATCCTAAAAGTTTGTTTCAACATTGGTTTTTTAATAAAATCTTCTAAAGTAGCTAACGTAATTATATGATGAAAGTAATTATATGAGCACTAAATAGGGTTCTTGCATGGTTATTTTTAATTTTGTAATTTGAAAGATCTTAACACATTCAGTGCGTCTGAGTCTTCACACAGAGCGGGAGGGCACTTGAGCGGCCGTCTCCCTCCCCACACCAGTCATGGAGGGAGCTGTAGTTCCCCACCCGATAGCGTGGAAGCCCCGTTTCCCTTCACGATCTATTCAGTACGACCCTGGCTGTCACCCAATATACATAGGAGCTCACGCCAAATTGTGAACTAAAAAATAAACGTATATTAGAGTGAGACCATTTTTACCATTTTTTTGGTTCAGGGTGGTAGGGTTGACACAATTTGGGCTCCAGCACTGAAAGTGTTAATGGGGGGGTTCCCAGAGAGGTGCTACATGATGGGGGTATCCGACGATTGAAAGTTACTGAAAATGGGTCTTGTAATTCTTGTAATTCTAATTCTGTAAGACCCCCCTTTTGCGGAACCTAAATGATGTCATGCGCTCCCTTTCAACCCATTTTCTGGGCAAACTAGCCGTAATCTCAAGCCGAAAATCGGCACCAGGAGGTTTTGAAGGGCGCTGAACCAGATTTTGAGGTTCAAAGTGCAAAATTCCTACCCATACAAGTTTTCATTTTGCGTCGAATGAGACCAACCGTGTTCTTTTGGACTACCCGTTTCCACACTAGAGGATCTCAAACTTGAGCCAATTTTCTGGGATATTCTAAAAATGTCGTTTTCAAGTAGGTTTTTCAATAAAATCTTGTAAAGTATCGTTTGTATGATGAATGTGACCCATATGAAAGTTGTAAAGCACTAAATTCTGCGTCGGTTGAGACCAAGCGCGTACCTTTTGGACCACCCGTTACATGCTATAAGGACCTCAAAGTAGGACAAATTTTTTAGAAATATTGAAAAATGTCGTATCAACATTGGTTTTTCAATAAAATCTTCGAAAAGTAACATATATCATATATAGGTAACTAAAACGACCTCTCTAAAAGTTATAGAGCACTAAGTTCTGCGTCGAATGAGACCAAGCACGTATTTTTTGGACCATCCGTTTTCGTATTAGTGGACCTAGAATTTGGACCAATTTTTCACAGATATCCTAGACAGTTTGTTTCATCGTCATCTAAGTTATACTGGAACAGGTGTTGAACGTTGAACCTGTTGAAAATAGAATGTACCTAGTTGAACACTGGAACACAACAATCATGCTGTTCCAGTAAAATCAACATGCAACATCTCTATGAGCACAACAAGCTCATAGCCTGAGTTTACAAGTAATCAACACCCCTAGTGAACGCTGGACCCAGTTTCTGTTTCCAGAAAACTCAAATAGCGCTGTGATCTATGAATAAGAATAAGTAAATAATAAAATGCCCCCACAATTCAAAAAAAATGCAGCTGAGATTCACACCTGCATTTTTCTAGGTGGTGGCAAAAGTTGAGAGTGGTGATAACTGGTACCTAATGACACTGGTGAAGACTGTAACATACCTACCAATCTACCGTGGTTTTTTTGAGTTTATCCTTATATAGGTTACTACAACAGGTAGGTAAGTACTCAAAGTATACCTAACCAACCATGGTGGATATTATCAGTGTGCGATGATACCTATTCGTATCTGCAGTTAAACGAATTGAAGTTAGAAGGTAGGTACTGGTCATCAAGTTATTAATAATTTGGATTATTCACTTAAATTCCTCACCTGAATCCCTGAATTTTCTCCTGCAATTTGCTGACAACAGTCTTTTTGTTGAGAGGCTCTTGCAAATCCATGCTGGCCATAGCCTTGGCCAAATGTAAATCTTCCTCATTCATTGTTGTCGGAAGCTACTCGCGGACTATTTATAAATATCAGAATCACCCGAATGGGCACCGGATTTCACGTTTGAAAAGCCTGCAGAAAGACACGGATAGCCGGTGATAGGAAGCTGCGCGAAGTAGCCTCAATGACTCAAAAGGATTCCTCGGTAAAAATAGGCAAAGGCTTTTGGTGCGCGAATTCTAAAAACGGTTTGACATCTCCGTGGACAGACTGGGAATAGCTATGCGGCAAACGACAAAGAATCCTGGAGGTGTTATCAATGTTAGTAAACAACCTATCTACAGGACGGCGGAAAATATACTAGAGTTCGACCAGCAAAGCAGGGAGGAGTGGCTAACAAGGCAAGTCGAGGAGGGTGGGAGCAAGCCCGCGTAACCTCACGGACTTGGTCTTTCTATCTAAAATCGAATTTTTTTTGTCATACCCATGAGATAAACTGTATAACAATAGTTCTAATTACCTTATTCACGAGAGATATCCGTGATACACAAAATTTGGCCCTCTGAACGAAGTTTTCTATGTCTCTTGCCCCAAAAATGAATAATAAAAATAAACGTAAACAATAAAAATGATAAATCTAATCATTCTAATGATCCTACCGAAACAGTGTTCGCAAAATGACCAAAAAGATGGTAGGCAGTAGACACGGATTTTCCGAATGCCTGGTTAAGCTAAGAAAATTCAGTTTTCTTTATAGAGAATTCATCAAGCTTTTTAGATTGATCTACGTTGTACGTTTATTTCTACGTAATACAGAAATCAATGTGAAGGTGGGCGAGGGTGGAAAGGAAAATAATATATATAATATAAGGACTTTTTCCAAGAATTGGCTTCACTGATGTGGGACTCAAACACATGGAAGTAGGTACTCTATTTCTTCTATTTCAATTCCCTTCTTCCATGATTATAATGGTTGTATTCCTATTCCTACTTCGTGCTTATGCTGCCAGGCCATCCACAAAGTTTTGGAATTTGGATAAATATTACCGAATTTGTTTCTATGTAGGTAGTTATTTATTTTTGATTCTGGTATTCCTACAAAGATTCAAATCATTTTTGAACATCAAGGAAATATGGGTTAGTACTTCAAAAGAAGTTAAACAAACTTCTGCTGTCAGACGCCACGGGTTGCGACAGATAACTCATAGTTACTAGACTACCTACGGAACGTGTTTTATTTTATTTTTATTCATCGTCATCTCAAGCTCAGCTCACAGCTCGTCCACGGTTCGTCTAATCGTGTTTAAAATCTAGGTCATTGCGGCATGGTAAATTGGTTCAGTTTGTAAAAATACTTTGTGATAAGTTCCTCCAGAAAGCAACGTAAACCAATTCGCCGTCAATTGAGAGCTCCACTGGGGTGAGTGCATTACATATTATACCTACGTTGAAAGTTGGCTTAGGGTTGAAAAGTTCGGGTGTGATCTGTACCTAATCAAAGGAACGTTTCGTATTTTCCTATGTAACCAGTTCTAGTTATTTCTTCTGAAAGTTTTCAGTGGCTGTTGTATGTTCAGTGGTTGAGATATCGATTTAGAAAAACATGATAAGTCGGTAATAGGACTCCGACATTCCTACCTGCCTTCCATTATCGACTTTGTGACGGCGACATAGGTGTTCACTGAACGCTGTTCAGCCTTCAGGATCTGCACTGCAATGACACGGTGGTGGTGACAGTGAAAACAGTAAAACATAAAAATCATAGAGGTGTTCTTTCAACCTGAACGAAAAATTCTCTCCGTCAAACCAACTCTTTCCCATAAAAAACACGAAACTACTTTCTTTGGAAATAGAAAAAACACAAAGCATTTTTGATAACATTTAAAAAACTGGAAGTAGTACACTGCAGTGTTTGCTTAAAAAAAAACAGGTAAGTACTGTATTGGTACCTATCTGTACGTAGTGAAAAACTGCAGCTCAGCCCTCAGGCCTTAATTCTATGAGCTGTTACTAGGTAGATACCAATGTATTTTCTTTTACATTTGATAATGGATTACTAGTACCAGGTCATTGATCTGTATACGGAAGATAGTTGTGAAGTAGTATACCTACCTATCTTTCTGTCAAAGCGTTAAAAATAAGGGTTTCCCAAGTCTCCGTTATCTATGAATAAAATCTGCTGAATCAATTCGGTAGGGACAACCTTCTGCATAGATCAGTGACCTGGATGGTCGCTGTGCTCGCATTTTCGGGGGGGGGGCCTAAGAACCCCATCAATTTATTAGTAGGTAGGAGTAGCAGAAAATAGGGTGGTTGATCTCACATCAGAGTGCAAGTTATGTAACGCAATAAGTGAGTACATAAATCCTGATTGGATCGTGGGGGTACTAAAGTTTGTCTCCAGGATAAAATTTTTGTAGATCTTATACCACCAATTTTTTAAATCCAGAATGTGGAATGCTCATGCGTCCCAACAATCTACTTTCATACCTTCATTTCAGACATTCATATGTTCTCCCTTTAGTTTGAAACAAATGTTACTAAATCATCAATAGCGGATCTACATTTTGTGTAGATATTTTAAATGTCTCTAAAACAAAGTACTTATGACTAAATTCTACGAATGTAGAGGTAACCAAGGTAACCTTTCTCCAAGTCCTAATCTGTCTCTTAAGATTAGTTTTTGTTATCTCGACTTTCCTGTTTTGAATTGAATTGCTTGCACAAAAGCGATTTTCTGATAAGTGTACCATGTGTGTGTGCTGTACCATTATCTCTTCAAATTTAATTTACAGGTCATGAAAAGCCTGCTGCTTTTGGGGGTGTTTGGAGCATTCCTCTTGACATTGAGTGCCAACGCCGAAGAGAAAGTTGGTTCTCAAAAGAGGACCTCCCGTTTGAATGTCGACACAGACAACAATGAGTTTGCTGAGTTTGAAGAATTTGAGGTCGATGGCGACGCGCCTGATGACATAAACAATGTTTACGTTGAAACAGAGGAGGCAGGTGATGAGAATTATGATATTGAAGAGGATGCCATTGTGGAGGTGAGTGATATTTCCTTACAATAATATTGCAAGGATATAATATAGCATACACGGTTTTATTTCTTGTAGAGTTTGATGAGATCACGATTGTTATGCATCAATTTTCAATGAGAATCTTGCTGGATTCATCCATACTTTAGTAGTTACACTGAAATGTTTGTAATTTTCGTTCCAGGATGATGAAAATGAGTTTGAACATTTTCAAGATGACGAAGAGTTTGAAGGATACGATAGTGATAGAGTTGGTACTGTGAATAAAGCAGAAAATAAAGAAGTTCCCGAACCAAGACTCAATATCACTCCAGTAAGTTTACTCATAATTTTGTTTGTACTATCAGGACCTTAGCCAGGACTGACACTTTCACCCCCCCCTCGCAAATTTAGTCATATTTTATGCCCTCCACCACGCAAGCTCAGCCCTTTTTTATCCCTCCCTCTCCCGAAATTATAACCTGTAAAGGTATCTACGCCACCGTTTCGGGTTTTTGTGAGTTTCCAACTATAAAACAGAACTAAAGGACAGTTCCTGAGTCAGATAGACGTATACTTCTCCCACTCAGCTATCGTCGGGCTTGTGGGAGAGTCTGTAACTGACGCAGGTCTCACTCTGAGACGCAGGTTGGCCCTTCGTTTGGAAGGAAAGTTTCGTTCGTGTTTCCGCCGCTTCAAGCGCTACGCGAGTAGGTATTATTCGATTTTGGGATGACTAAGTAGGAGTTGAAGAAGAAGTGCAGTAGAGTCACGATCCACCATGTTGGAGTTTGATAGTAACTCAATTAGATTTTTTCAAATGCTGGGCCATGACATGGTTTTATTATTATTTACAAATTATTATTCTCATACTTGTT
>JAEMON010000009.1:6832543-6843628 GCA_030264115.1 Lygus lineolaris | reverse complement strand
TGCAGCTTTGAAAATCGACATCCAAAAGCCTGTAAGAACAATTATTTCCAAAAATAAGTTTTTGAGCTTTATTGGTTAATGTGGGCCTTGCGCAGATGCTAGTAAGAACAGAATCGAACTACAACGCTCCATTTCTTCTCTATGCCAGTTCGTAATAACCTGTAAGTTGGAAACCTCTCCATCACAGAGCAAAACCCTGTAAGTTACTGCGACACAAATGAGAAGGGAAGAAAAACTGTTGATAACACAGGTTTTTACACATGGCGTTATCGTTTTTTTCAACTTACAGGTTTTTGCCTCCACCTGTTTTTCCGTCTCCTGGGAACTTTCAGGTTCTGAATTTACAGGCTTTTGCAATGCAGCTGTCGAAATGTTTGTGTTATCAAAAAACTCGTCCATCTCCTCACTCAGGAGGGCCCCTCGATACCGTGAGATGATAATTGGTAATGGGGATTTTCAAGGGGGCAGAATCCGAATTTGAGGTCGAAAATGGAATGCAAAATGCTGACACTGGAATATGCACCAATATGTATTCCCCCATTCCAAGAGTGTTTCGGACTAGGATTCTTCTTGGGGGTCCCTCCCTACACAACAAAGAACTTACTAATAAATTGATGAATAGTTATCAAACAAGTAGGGACTTACCAGTTGGGCAAGCCATAATTTCAACGTATTGATAATCGCATGTTCCTCTTTTCATTTTGTTGACTAGGTTTTGAATATTTCGAAATCCCGTAACGACCGCTATCTTCAAATTTTGATCTTTTTCGGAAATGTGGGACACTTGCATGTCAATCTTCCGACTACAAATCATAGAAGTTCTGTGTTAGAATTCGACAAAGAAAATATATTAGGTCGGTAATCTATGGAAAAAGGAAAATAACAATGTAGGTACTGAAAGTATGAAGGATTGCCTCGACAGTATAATGAGGCTGGTAATAATTGTTTTTCTAAAACTAACAAAGATTACATCAATCAATATGTTTACTTCACGTTTTCGAATTTAGGGACCCTCTCGATCTCCAAGTCTCTAGCTGTCAACGACAAAATGCGCTGGGCGTATCCGCCCGAGCCTGATCCATCATGTCGAGTCAGGGGTTGACACTTTTCAATTCCGTCCCAAGGCCAGTCCACGTCACCGTCATCTTCAGTTGGTAAACCACCTTCACCGCAGACTTCTTTTATCAAAGCTACTATTTCAACTGTAAAGGGTAAAAAATATAATAGTAGGTATAACGTACAGTTCAAGTTAAAACAGCTAATGGTCAGTATGATTTGATGAGCTAGTTTTCTAGCTCTTTTCAAAAATAGCCAGAGTTTTATCGATTTTTGATCTAGGTTTTTTTTAATGGGCTGTTGGTGTGCGAAATTATACTTTAATTTCGAACATAGGTAGGCATCTACCATAATATGTGCGTTCTTCGACGCAATATGGTAATTTTTCCCAAAAACTTCAAAGGTTATAGCGATTTTTTGTCCTTATGCGGGGACTGGAAGATGCCCAAAATGTCATCAAACATGCCTAGGGCACTCTTATTACGGAGTTCTTAGTCTGGTCAACTTAATGAGGTTCATGGATCGTTGAAGAGAGCAAATCAGATGCTCACCACAAACGAGAGAAATCAACTGTACGACACCGAATTTCTAACTGTATCTAGAAGTGACACTAAACTAGGTGGTGGAGAGTTGAGTCTCCGTTTTTGCTGTCAATGAAACTTTCATGAAAGACATCCTTTCTATGGGTTTCGTGGCCTAGTGTATCCAGCAGGCTGCGAGCAGGTTCGTTAAGTTATAACCAACCCAATACCCTCCGTGCTTGGAACAGACCTCCTTTGAAAATATTAGGAATCCAAGTTGTTCAATGATTAAGGAAGATTGTAGTCCTCCCGCAATGAGATAAACTTGCATTGTGCACGAAGTGGCAGAAAGGGAAAATGAACGAACGAAACTTTCCCTTTTCTTCCCTTACTAATTGCCAAACCTGTGCCTCAGGTGTAGATTAACATTCAAAGAAAATCAAAAATCATGGCTAGCTATGTTCGTCTTACAGGATGACTATAAGTAAGTCTGAATGGTTGAAACCTGGAGTAACGACGCAGTCCACATCTCTGACGTCGTCAATGGAGAATTGTGATCTGGATGCCTCCAATTTCTTGTCATAGCAGGGCATGAGCGTCACGTGATAGATGTGGGAGGGGCTCAATTGAGACGAAACGTAACCTTTCAAAAGACGACCCATGATTTGCTGAGGTGATCGACAACTACTCAAATTCGGGAGAAGATGTCCTTTGGTTTTTTCAGCGTAGCACACCCATCCTAAACAGAACGTGATTACATACCTAGTAATAATAATGCAACTTTTACCCAAATGTTCGTAAAAAAAACATGATCTACAATGTAGATCATGAATCTACATCCAATGGGGTATTCCAGTCAATAAAAAAAAATTGTTCAAGTAAAGGCCATATCACACGAGCGTTTTTCCAGTTTTTTTTCGGCTGGAAGTTGAAGAAGACGAATCACCTTTTTTCCAAGGGACTGAAAATAAATAGGTGACAATGGTTGTCGATGGAGATGTGAATTGAAACCTTTCTACATTTATCTTCCAGCATTTTTTTCCGCACAAAATGGCGTCCGAAAAATAGAACGTGCTCTAAATCTGCCATAGGCCTAAAAAAAGCACCGTCAGAATGCACACTGTGCTAAGGGGAGGGGTGTGGAAAAGTTCACCTTGGAAAAAAGCTGGTTCTTCCTCTTCAACCTTGGAAAAAAGCTGATTCGTCCTCTTCAACTTCAAGCCAAAAAAAAAAAAAAGCTCAAAGAAAGCTGGGAAAACGCTTGTGTGATATGGGACAGAGGAATATGGGGAAGGAGCGAGTGGGCTTGGATGCTATTCAGGCAAGGGTAATATCCATGTCGTGAGGGTAACGTAGTAAATTCCTCCGAAGGTAAGTTGTTACTGGGGGAGGCCCACTCCGTTAGGGTCTCTTGGCAACTTTCCTCGTTGTCCCATTGATTCACGAATTTATAATCCTCCGTGGTTTATGTTTGTTTACAAATAAAATTCAACATTTTGTTCCTAATTTTAAAATCAAATTTTTTTTGCACAATGGTAATGAATTGGGAAGACCGGCGCTTTTCTAACATCCAATAACTTCATTTCACCTTCGCTTCGTTACAATTATCACCTTCCCCACACTGAGTCTTTTTCACAGTTACTTTGGCTACAATATTCCAAAAATCATCTCATTTTTAGACCCCACTGGAATACCCCATTCACAAAGAAGAGACATCGGGCGGAGATGAGGCACAGAGAGATGTCGCTTACACATCTTTTCTATGTTAATAAAAATGGCCCAATGTACTCAAGACACGACGAGCGCCTCCGCTCACAAGGTCTGTCATTATAAGAGTCACTCTTTATGAAAGCACTTGTGATCCATCCGACAAAATTTGGAATCGTTGTGGATACGTAACATCAAATCACATTGCGTCAAATGTTCCACAGGTTGTCCCCTTCTTCAGTCATGACTGATGAACCCAAAATCTCCTACTTTTTTCACATTTTCCAAACACACCCCATCCAACACACCTTTACCCGTGGAAAAATCCATGTTCTCAATAGGGCATAAAACAGGATACTGCTATGCAATAGGGTGATCAAGAGCACATTGACGTCTCTTTCCCACCCCATTGCATCCGTCCAGTCACTGCCACCTCCATGCCCCGTCTTTACCTCGTCACCGTCCGACAAGACGTATCTTCACAAAAGATTATTTAAAATACCTGGACACGTCGATGCCAGCATCGGAAGGGCATTTTTGTCACCATTTAAAAACTTCTGGTACCTCGCAGAGAATTCTTTATACTCTTCTATGAGAGCCAAGTCTTCGGCTATTCCCATGTCCACCACCATGTCTGCACCAAGCCTCTTCAGGAGACCTATCACACGAGCAACAATTCAAAAATCAATATGAAATTAAGGAAAAAACCGAGGAAAAATAATAGAATAGTGATGTGGGTCTTGACAGAATTTATGGGTAGAAATTATAGAGGGATAATCGAGCTTACGGGCACCGCAAAGTCTGCAGTTTGGCTACAAGCGGTCAAGAAAAGTGAAAAAAAGTTGAGTAATAAAATACTGAGAAACATACCACACAGTTTGTCGAGGCAGATTTCTGGAGGCAGTTTCAAAGCTTCTGCTAAAGATAGGATTGGCTGGAGTGACAACGAAACTACCACCAACTGCTTATTTTCCTGTGGGAAGGAAAGTAAATTATTAGGGCAAAATAATTTTTAAATTCAATATTAGGTAGTATAGGTGCTACACTAGGTACCAAAACTAAACGCAGGTACTCAAGTTTTCCAAAAATCTAGTTCTAAACAACATAATTTTTTATATGCCAGGAAGCATGGCGAGAATCACAGTAAAAATTTTAATTTGAGGTTCGATTTAAATAGCGGCGGTGCAGGTGCAATTCGAATATTACAGCCTCGCAGCTGACATATTCGAATAGAACCTGCGTTGCCAACAGTTGGAATAGACCTTTGGAAAGAAAAAATACGTTTGCATTGATAAGGAATGAATGAGGACACATGGGAGGGATACTCATGGATCATGGAGCAGGTTTACCAAAAGACAGAGCTGCTCAAGATCTATTTTCTATGAGATACGAAGGAGGGAGAGGCGGAAGGAAACAGAGAGAGATGGAAGAAGGGAAGAACTCTTCTTTCATAGCGAAATGGCGAAGGTAGCGCCACGCATAGTGGCACCAAAACCCAACCAGTGGCACATCACCTACTCTACCCTACTCGAACTTCAATTTAATTGTTAACTCACAGCTTCTTTGTTACGGAAAACACGAAGCATTTCTTCATGACTTTGCTGAGTTATCAAAACTGTTTCTGCAGTGGTGATGCATCCGCTACACGCCAAGCAGTCAGCCAAAGTGATGTCAACTCTCGCTAGCTTCTCTGGTACGCCTCCCTAAATTATACAAACATAAATTTACTGTAAACATAAAACTTGCATATCGTAATATTAGGTACCTAAATGAATCCTCGGTAAATACCTGTGAGGCAGGTACCTAAGAAAAATGTAGGGTACACAGAGTAGCTGTGCGTGGAGTGCACCTCTGCCGAGACAATAGGGAATCCCGGTGGGTCAGAATTTTGCATTTTCGACTTCAAATTCGGATTCAGCACCTTTGAAAACCCGACAATTCAAATTTTCTGCTCAAAATGTTCATTAGGTTGGCTGTGACGCATCTGTTCAGATGAGCGGAGGGTGCCCCCCAGGCGGGCGTGGGGTGAGTGACGTCATTTGTATATTTTTTACTGCACTCGTTTTCGCTCACTTCCAATCATCGGATACCCCACATATAGCACCTTTTTGGTAAAGCTCTCAGTGAAATCTTTCAGTTTAAAGAATAAAATGGAACAGCCGGAATTGCCCATTGGCATGCATGAGCTTGATGAGATGCGACAGAGCATTCTTTTGGCAAAGACCAAACTACCTATCAGCTGAATGTTTCCCCATTTTCCTGTTTCTATCTTTTGGAATGGCATTCTCCTAAAAATTATTTCCACTTCAACTCGAGTTTAAGAAAAAAACTGTTAAAAAAGAAAAGCGTTTGTTGAAATTGAAAGGCAAAACGAGATGGCCAAAAGGCAAAAGCGACAATATGACGGTAATGAGAAAATAGGAATGAGCAGTACTGCCAACTAAATGCACACAGGACGCGTTATAACGCGACTTTAGGCGTTCCTGTACCGTTGCGTTATGATGATACAGTTGATGCAACATTGTATCATCCCCGTCACACACACGGTGGCGTTAAGACTCAGTGATACATTCAGTATCGCAACGTCAGCCGTAGGGGTTGCACAAAATCACAAAATAACGCGAGCTGAGGGCGTTCCCCATCGGTTGTTTCCATTTTATTTTGAGATGAGTGAGGAAACTGAGGCTCTCATTCAAGAAGTGCGGAAGATAACGCGCAATGTAACGGGGTGTATGTGACCTAGCTATATCGCTGAACGTTGGGGAGAACGCGCGTTCTCTGGGTGCCACGTTATAACGTGTCCTGTGTGCCCAGGCCCTTACAACACAGAAATACCTAAGGGGGGTGTTTGGCAAGAATTGAATTGATTCAAGGGATTTTGACTGTCGGAGCTCATTACTTGAAATCAGTGATTCACAACCTTTCTTCGGTCAAGCAGCCCTGGCGCCATGAGAATTTGTTGAGCCCCCCTCTAGGGCCTAGACAATCCCCTGCAGTACCTACTTACTGTGTGCACATTTTGTTTGAAGTTGGTTCTTTAACAATAATTTATTAATAATGAATCAAAAGGTCAGAGAAGTACAGCGATTCTGATTCATGTTGCAATCACACTTACAACAGAATTCAGTAACACAAAAGTGAAAACAATCAATTTTTGGGAACGCGACTAAAAAAAAATGTTAAAATTCGTTATACGAGCCACTACAGGGAAATTTGTTACTGCGACTTTCACCAGAATAGCTGGACATTGAACTCAGTATCACCTTGGTCTGTTAATATCTTCTGATCCTATGTTATTATTAATGTTATCTACTATTTGCAGACCCCCCCAGGTTGAGAACCACTGCTGTAGTTAAAGATCTATAGTTCGTCCGTGAACAATTCAAAAAGCTGATGAAATGACAGTGGAAGTGAAGTTAGCTGTAATAAAGCTATACTCACAGGACTGGGGACTGGTCCTCTCATTGATGGCACATGGCGAGGTTTGCAGAGAAATTAGGGATACAAATCGATTGTCGATTGTATCGGAAAATTGATTTTTCACCTCTGTTTTTCGATTTTAAGCCCAAAATAGATTTTTTTGTCATCAAAAATCGATTGAAAAAAATTTCATTTTTCATGCACCCATTGAAAGTACCATTATTTTTGTAAAAAAAAGACAATTGAATTTTAAATAAATAAAAACCTACCGAATTTTGATAGGTAAAATACCAAACTACCGGAACATTCACTTAATTTTTTTAATCACAAAAAAATTAAATAAGTGTCATAAAAAATCTATATTTATCACACGATTAATTGGTGCACTCGATTTTAGATTAAGAAACGATTTTCCACGATTGTTGGCTACCGATTTTGCATCCCTAGGGGAAATATCCTTGTTTTGACATCTGTTACTGGTGAGCAGGCTCTCATTTATGATGTACTCTTTGACGCTTTCAACTAGACTAGGTTTGTAGGCATTTTTTCAAATTAAAGACACGTAGGTAACTACCGAGTACCGAATTAATTTGATTAATTCAATAACTTTTTCATCCAAATCCGCCTGATTCTCGGTGGTAGAGGAGTATGAAACATACTTACGCTGACATCTACATAACTGCCATCCTCTTCTATTCTGATTTTCGAACCTGTGCGTGATTTGTCTTTCTTAATTTCCACAGGTTTGATACATTCCTGCAAAATTAATGACGCCGATTAAAAACATCGGGTCTACCCATGCCAATCAGGCTAAGTTTGTACAAACATGAGTAGGAAAATATAGAATATATAGGTAAAATGCTAAACAAAGAAAAAAGGAACCTCCTACAAATCCAAGTCCACGAATAAAACCCACAGATCAATATCTTGTGTGCACATTATCCCTCAACCCTCGACCAATTATTCAAATATCACTTGAATTGCTGATTTCAGTTGGAACAAACCTCAAGTGAGCAGTAGGTTCCTGTTCTTATAATTATCAATATGCGCAGGGCGCAGTACGTTCTGAGCACATTCAGTTCCTGTTCTAATAACCATCAATGTGCGCAGTAGGTTCTGCAGAGATGAAATATGAGACCTAACACAGGACTGAATGCTGCTTGCAACAAACCTACCAATTCGTCCCTAAAGATACTAGAAAACTACAAAGCTCTTCTCTAGTCTCTCTAACCGTGTGTACCAAAGTAGGTAAACCTAGAAGGTACCACATAGGTAGTGAAGAATCCTACTTTACCTGAGATGGGGTGATGAAATCGTCCAAATTAGCTATTTGAACAGCACCACTGAAACGACTGGCCATTTTCTTGAACAGATCAACATTTTATTACAGTCTGTGAAATGTATAAGATAGGTAGACATGTACCAAATAAATTAAAATAAACCGGAAATACCGGTGTAGTCAGTGGTCGTTTTGTTTGAATTCGACAACAGTCCAACAATCCTACTCCAACTAATTAGTAGGTACCCATTGAAAGGATAGACGTGTTAAGGTTTTTCTACAAGATATCTTGAGACTCCTTAAACTAAACCTTTGTCTTAGTTTAGAAAAGGTCACATTGAAACCCTCAGGTTGATCGCGTTTTTCATGAAATGATAGCGGCATGATAATGATAATAATAATAATAATAAAAAACGCACTTCATAGACAATTTTGGTAGTCCATTTTCGTACAAAGAGTTTACAATCATTTTGATGTAAAATGAACTTGAGTACCTGCCTACTTACTTCAGAATGAGAAACTCACACAAGCATAGCACAAGGAAACCAGACTACCAACGTACGAACTTTTTTAGTTTTAACGATTTTAGTCAGCAACACGCACCACAAACGCTGTGGTAAAATTGGTGATAGGTGATTCCGTGATTTTTTTATTGATAAACAAAAATAAAATATCAAAAAGTAAAAAAAGATAAGAGATCATGTGTGAGTGTGCGTTCTAATTCTGCTTTGGGTTGAAATTCAAAACCATGACAGGCATTAGTGAGTTTGTGTGGACACTCTTCAGAAATTCTTCTTTCTTGCTTATATCTTCTCAGAGATCGAGAGTGACTGTGTCCGATGGTGTTTCAGTTTTCGTTCCCCTAGTCATCTTGAATCCCTTAATCTATTTACCAAAACCAACGATTTTCACACAGGAAAACTGCCGGAACATATCATGAAGAACAGAAGAAAAACAACAGCAACAACAACAACAACTTGATAAGGAGCATAACACGTGTTTGTGTTTATCGTGTTGAGTTTTTGATTTATTTGTGTTTCCTTTCCTATTTCCTTGATTGCTTGATTTGTCATCGAAGTTACCAATTTTTTTCATTCACTTACTTTGTGTTTCTTGTCGGTTGCGTAAGAATTGAAGTTGTTTGTAGATTTCCTTCATCTGACAGACAAGCACCTAGGTACCTCCTGGTTGTCGGTGGTCGACCCAGATCTTGAGCTTGGTGTTGGAGGTTTTGAGCGCTTGGGCTTCGAGAACTTCACAACTTCACTGGTTCAAAATGAGTGAACCCATCGACGACACTCAAGGTGAAGATCAAACGAAAGAAGCGAAGCCAGAAGACACAACATGGTACTTTGTTGACGACAACATCAAAGACCGTCTTGGAGGTAAATTCTCGGGGTTGATGTTTTTTGTTGGGTACTGAGTTAAGACACTAGAATCACCAGTATACTAGAGCTAGGTGGCACTTCACCTAGAAATTATGTGATTTTAGTGTCTTTAGTGCCTAGGTACTTGCTGTGAAGGAATTTTATTTTTCCTACATGAAATTCAAATAATTCTGGAGAGGGGATACCGAAAATACTCGAGTATCCAGGGACAGGCGTCACCGGGGGGTCTGTAACTTTGGGGTTATTACAACTGTTGATAACTACTGTTGGAAAGTCAAAACGGCAGAATGACTGTTGTAACAAGAGTTGTGAGAAATTATCGAGTTGGTGCTCGATGTATCGATTGTAAATGTCAAGGAGAAAGGAACAAAACATCATAATTATTGGTTCAAAACACTATAAATTATCACAACTTGATGTAACACGCTAATAACTTAATACCTACAATCACTCAAATTATCGCCAGTAAATGATGATAAATCCAAGATAACTTGATTCAGTCACCTAACCTCATCTCGAAAAATCTTCTCACCACCTCCCGAGGTGGTCACAAGCTTGCCCACAGTGGACAGCTTTCAGAACACCTCACTTGCAAAACAGGTTGGCGTTTATCAACAAGTTACGAATTCAACTGTTGTTACCAACAGTTTTTTGGCTTACAGAACACCCCGCCAGGTCAGGGAGGGATGAGGGAATGAACGAGCGCGATCAGACACAAGAATTACAAAAATATCAGTTTTATTGGAAGGTTTTTCAGTTCCGTTGTAATCAAGGTTTCAACATACCTGATAGGTAGCTTAACATTAGTATAGGTACTCCTTATTGATAGGTAGCTATGCTAACGGTGCTACTATTGACCACAGTCCGCCACCACTGCAGAACTACCAGGGGACGGGACAAAGACGAGAGGAGGAGCAAGTAGTAAAGACTATTCTAAAAACCCATTTGGCGTTTTTTTCAACTTGGAATTCGTAGGTAATGGGGAGTAAGCAGCTAAGGCGTATTTGTTGAAGATGCTCTAGGTGAGTAAATTCGGAGATTCAATAGGAATCCAATCTGGCGAGACGATAAGTAACATGTGGAGATAGTCCGTGGGTAAAGAAAAAAACTGATTAGGTATTCTTGTGTCCCAAGAGAAAATATTGTGGTTCCAACTTCGGGTAGCAACGCAGTTATAACGGGTTTTTATTAGGTAAATATTCACTTTGGCGGATCACACCATTTGGATGGCAAGAATCAAAAAGGATCGCTCAGAACGAGACAACCTACCCTAACAAAGGGGGAAAGAACTCATTTTAGGAACTCAAAATGGACGAACACTCCGACGCAAAATCCCCTCTCTAGCAAACCATCAGAAAGCGTATCATGGAAGAAGGAGGAGGAAGGTTCAGTCAATGTAAAATGGCGTGCTGGAAATCTGCCTTTTTGCAGTAACTCCACTTATCGTAATGTTTGGGAACTAGAACTAAACGGTCCAAGAAAAAATTCTCAAAAATTTGTATCGCATTAGCTGGGTTCGAACCCTAAATCTTTATCTTGCCAGCGGGCAATCAGTGCAATGTCCTTGCACTGTAACCATCTGGAGTAACAGTAAAGGCAGAGGCAGATTTCCAGCACGCCATTTCCTATTAAGTGAACTTTCCTTCTCCTTCTTCCATGGCTCGGATGGTGGGAATGAAAAAGTCCCATTCATGCAGCATGAGTTGATGAGCGA
>JAEMON010000009.1:5872799-5884329 GCA_030264115.1 Lygus lineolaris | reverse complement strand
GTGCATTTAAAACAATAATACGGTAAGTGCAACTGTGAACAGGTGATTCACAATTTTTTCTTTCAATATTGGAACTACGATGGAGAGTGTGAAGACTGGTTTGCTATTGGCAAGAAGCGCCAGTTCCACACTACAATTCATCCGCTTCCGATCTCCCCTCCTCCCACAAAGCCCTCTACACTCGAAAACTCTAACTGGGGAACCGCCTTCTCTCCCAAGTTTCCAACCCTTTTCAAGGAAACAACGAAAATCACAATCCCTAATCTTGTTCGTGGAGGGTCCATTCATCACGTCAGACATTTATCGAGCTCGGGATGTCTTTCAGAAAGGAAAGCGGTGCGGTATTCAATTATTGCCGCAAGAATTATTTATCGAGGGGAAGGAATCTGATCTATACCCCAAGACCTTCTCTCTCCAAGCTTAATATACAAATTGGTTTGCTCCATTATTCGATAAGAAGCTCACCCTTTCCTTACTTCCGCGCTTCCTCCCGTTTTCCGGGTTTTCCTGAGGGCCTAGGTGCCATAAATTAAACCCCAGAGCGTACCACTTAAGGCATGAATCTTACAGGAGAAGAACGATATATTTGCCTTGCCCGCAATATCTCTTACTTCTTGAGTCTCCTACCGAGATGAATTTTCCTCAGAAGATAATAATGTAATATTTTCCTGAGATCTCATTGTGGATGTTTATTTGTTCATTATGACGGGCGAAATTCCAATAATTACAAATGGGAATCAATGAATAATTGAGACTTATTCATCAAGTCTTCACTGAAATAACTACCTACCTTCAAAGCAATAAGTATTTAAAAAATGAATAAATGCTTAAATTTTCGCTCTTCGGAAATGAATAATAGGTAAGTTCCAGTCTTGCAGCATAAGTATTAATGATCGAATTTTCAAGTGAATGGTCTCGTAGCATGAATTTTCAAATTATGGTCTCGTAGTCTCATAATCAACCTAACCAACATAATGTACCTACAAATCTTACCTAAATAAAAATGTATTACGTTTCGGTGATCAACGTAATTAATTGTTGAGGAAGGGTTTCATTGTTTCATAGGATCAATACTCGGATAACAGGTTTTATGTCAAGACAGGGATTAAGCATAAATTTGAGGACTAGTTTGATAATTATCCACCTTAAAAAATTACTGAAATATTCTGTCTGAAGTGTTCGGATGATTCGGAAATGCCTGTGAATTGATAGTGTGAACGTAAATCGATGATGAAGTATTGTGCGCAACATCAACTTCAATTAAGATTATACAATATTCAGTTATTGAAAGTTATTTTCAAGATTATATAATTAGGTAAGATAAATGTACGATAAACATGAAAAATAGGACATACAATGACGTGAAAGAAGTTCTGGGCCTCGTGGGTGAACCACCACTGTGGCCCATCATGCTGTGGGCTGATACTGCTGTAAGCAGTATCATACTGCTCACACTGCACTGTGAGCCCGTCTGGGTGCCGACCTATCCGAGACCGTAAAAACGACACATTTACACTCTCCAGATGCTTCGTAATATTTAATTAGCTCAATTTGATTTTCAGGCGCTCGTCCATTTATTATCACTCATAATGATTATGAGCAGGTTATTCAGTGGAATTTCAAATCAAGAAAGGATCAAAGGAATGCCTCTATTTGACTTCACTCCGAAGTCTGCCATACAAAATGTGAAATTCATTAATTGAATAGGTATGTGCACATAAAAGAACTTCTCAGGGTGTTCACAGATATAGATAAACGGTAGGGTACTACAGTTACTACAATAATGTACTCACATTTTCCTACAGTTGTGGAGTAGAAAATAAACACGTAGGTACTACAAGTATGACTAATTGTTCTGATTTTACTTGATTTATGATGATAGAATTTCCGATATCGGGACTATGGAAGGGTGGGAAAGATGGCGATGTGTAGGCAGCAAGTTTCCACAAACCGGCTGAAGCTTTCATTCCCCAACTGAAAAACTGAGCAAATAAACGAAGAATCCCCTTAGTATTTTTCTCAAACTACAGGCAAATGTGGACTCATGAAAGATAAAATTATGCTGAAACGGATTGAAATATATGGTCTGAAACGGATTGCCGTGAAGACATTTTTCAAAAATTTGCATTACTAAAATTTGTAAGCCATTGCAATAGCTTCATTTTCTTCGGAAATTCGCTAAAACCATCGAACCTAGCCTAAGAACGAAAGTCCCTTGCCGACTGCTTCGAAGTTAGATGAAACTTTGATAGTCTTTTTGCACAGTTGCAATGTTAATCTGTCTGTAACACCACTCTATTCTATCAATCCACAATGTATTATTGAACTCAATCAATAAAATATGGTTATTGACTTTGATATTTATTTCACAATAGTCATTATGAATGATCCCTGATACGATGTCTGTAAGACAGTTGGTTTTTATATACAGTATTTTCACATATTTCTCTCCTTGTCCCCCAAGCAATGAGAGCTCAACATTTTTGAGAAGCCGTAGTTCAGCAATGCCTTCTCCAACCAAGTAATCGATCCCGATAACGCTGACTACCGAACACGTGAGAGCAGCGAGGAATGGCGTGAATGTCAAGGGGTGTTTTGTGCGTCGCATGGCAGGCGAAGGATTTCCTTCATTTCCCATTGAGAGAGAAAATTAGAAGAGTCGCTTTTCCCTTTAATAGCCTCCACAAACTGATTCATTTCCTCCCGTATTCCTACCGACTAATCAATCCTGACACAGGTTTAATTTCATTACTCCGGTCAGGTCCAATAGCCGCTGAACTGGAGTCGGATACGGGGATAATTAGTATTTCCCTAGCGGGCCTTTCGCCAATACCGTGTTTTCAACGCCCTGAAGAATATACCTAAACACTCTGGTGCCGAGGGAATCCAAAATACCTCAGCAATCAACTCGGGTCATAACTTCATAACATTAGAGCTAATGGTACATCAATGTTTTCCTCGTTCTCATCTATCATGTTCTGGGAACTAAACTTTATTGTGTTGTGGAACAGTTGTTGTCAAGTAAGTTACAGAAGATGTGGTGTTGTGTGACGCCGGGTTATAGTACGTTCACGTTCGAATTTCAGAAGATGGGTACCCACACGGTTCCTTGTCACTCAATTTTGGTGTTTTTTTTTTTTTTTTTTTTAAATAATGAACCACTGGCACCGAGAGAAGAACTTCCACAATTTATTCTAAATTAATCAAAAACGGCGGCCGCGGCACTTTGCTTGGTTACCATGGACCGAAATTTGGTATACAGGCCCTATTTGGAGTCAGTCGACAGTCGTCTCTATAAGGTAGAAACTAAGTGTTGAAATGTTCAAAACTCCCTAGCTCGAGAAGTTTAAATGGGAACTAAAGTTTATCCATCGATTTAAGACACATCACAATTTTTAGCGTCCAATTAGACCACGCGGAGGATTTTAGGGCCAACCGTTCGCTTCCAACAAAGACTAAGGGTTGAACGGAAAAATGAACAGGAACACGATTGTGAATCTCCAATATTTATTTGTAAGCCGAATTCCCAATCAAAGATCAGCTGGTCAAATGCTACCTACTTTCCGGTTTATCACTTTCAATTATCATGAATCTTGGAATCGAGCACGGACATTTTTTTTAACCCCCCTCGGAACTTGATGATTTACGTGTCAAGAGACGTAAGTAGGTACCTACCTACCTTACCCGGGATCCAAAAATAGAATTTAAAAAAAGTCCATCCGCCGAGCAGTACCTATGCCGTACGTTGTGGTCGATCCGGGAATAGCTCACTTAGCACCAAAAGCATTGAAAAAACACATTTTTCACCGTTGGAACGATTCAGAATGGTTTTCATGTTATGTTGAAAACCTGAGACTTCTGAATCGAATGAAACCTATATACTCTTGATGAACAACACTCACAGTGGGTATCCACCATTTTTGGTGGTTTCCCAAAGTTTCATGTTTTTTCAGAATTATTGTTATTCATGACTAAAAAGCCAAGAAAATGTAAAACTTTGGAAAATCACCAAAAATGATGGAAACTGTGCTGATGTGATGGCGTAGGTCCCAAGTCTCAGGTCTTCAACTTGTCTAATACCTACATGAAGAACCAGCTTGAGTGGTTAAAATGATCAAACCCCTGGATCAAAACGATGCAAATTATTACACAGCGGTTTATTATTTTCTGTATGATTGCCCATCTATGCAGATCTTATCGTTATACAATACCTACCTAATTCAAATTTTGCGAGGTTCACAATCTTTTCTGACAATGAGTAGTTGTAATGATAACAATTTATGATCCGAGAGTAAGTTGTCCTTCATTTTTAACGGAATTCACTAACTAAGGAAGCGTTTGAGCAGCTGATCTTTCAACGGAGATTTGGCCTACTCGGAAGTTTTTGCGATTCGCACTGGTGCTTCTTCTCTTTTTTCCATTCAACCCTTAAGTCCTTTCAGGGTCCAAAAATTATCCTCAAGGTCTCATCCAACGCTACAAATTGAGCTATATTAGGAATCGATGGAAAATATTTATATACCTTCATGTTAAACGTTTTCGAGCTATGGCGTTTTGATAATTTCATCCAATATTCTCCACCCTAGAGAAGACTAACGGTAACGCCAATCTTCGGGACACAAGTAGACTACAAACGGGGGATTGAACAAATTTCATTAATTTTCGTTCGAGGTTACCTACTAAAGAAAGTGCCACGTACGTCTTACGTATGGACTTTATTTAATTCGATTTATGGATTCTACGTATCTTGAATCGTAAAACATCGAATTTTCAGGGGGTTAAAAAATGTTTTTCGTTCTCGATTCCAAAGGTTCATTATTGAAAATAATAAACCAAAAACTGCTGTGGTCGATTTCGAAGGTTCATCATTGAAAACAATGAACCAATAGGGAAACGGTGATGAACAGCTTTCAGATATTATGACGGTTCCCTTTCATTAAATGATAAAAAATCTGGTAGCATCTTACACTGAGAGAGAATGAGTATCTGCTCAAAAGATAAGAAATATTTGTTTGCAGTGAGTTAACAAAAAGAGTTGACCCCAAAGTTTACGAGGTTGGCGCCGTCTCGTTGCAAATTATTATATGAATATATATTTAAATGGAACGAAGGGTGGAAAATGAGGGGAAATAAGAATGAGAAAAATAAATAAGAAATGACCCTTTCAAACTTGAGGGAGTTGGAACAGTCTTGAAGATAACGGGGAATGAAGATTTTCATTTCGGGAAAACCTTTTCATAACTTCCCTCGAACCCCCTCTCTCGAGATCCCACAAATTATTTATCGCTGGAGAAGAAAGAAAAAAAAACAGAAGAGGAAATGGAGGAGCCGCTGTAGGGCAACTTGTTGCATAATCGTCGTGAGTTCTTTGATTAACAAGTGACAAATTCTCATCGAATCCATTCTTATTTGGGTTAACCAATTTTAATCGTTCATAAATATTACTGAGTTTTCATTATTCATAATTAAACTAGGGTGGTACGTACAGAACGACCGACAGATGCCGTACAACTTACTGCTTAGATATAAGCTAGGTGGTTACGAAATAATAATCATACTCTCTATTCCGTCTGTGTTGGATGTTTGTTCGGAATACCTATCCACATATATATATACTACGTGTAGACGGCTAGTTTTGTGGATATTGCATTGTAGAACACCAGGTAATAGGTACTCTGCAATATCTCGTCATCAGGAACTACCTCACATTTTCACTGACCCCATCGGAGGTTCGGTTAAACCAGGAGGTTGCCATAACTAAGTTCAATTGAGGGTAAAGAAGGGGGAGATCCCCACCTACGCATCTATTATCTTCTTAGTGCGTTCTTATTGCCTGTAATTAACACGCAATCCCCGCTCCCATGATTAAAGGTATGGCGTAACGCTCTCTAATAACCTCAACGATCGCGTGATCTCCCGTAGTGATACTTCGTAACGCCGTAAATGTCCGCCGATCTGGGAATTGGTGTCATTACCTGCCCGATATAAGTGTGCAATCCTCCAAAAATATTGCGTGGTGACGTAAATTAGGACGAGAGCGATCAATATTGCTGAATTTTTCATCCACCACTCTGGAATAGCTAATTTCTTTTCAGGAGCGTGACGTCCATCGTTGAATTATACTTTAATTTAATTATGAGTCTATATAAAGTATGAAGTGGATGAGGAGGTTCTCTGTCTGATGAGGGATACTACCCAACCAGAACCAAGTACTGGGTTCATGCCTACCTACCTACCACTAGAGAAAACAGTCACAATCGTTGCTTTTGCCTCCCCAACACTACCCCTATTACAAAAGATCGCGTTGAGCATTCATTTTTCATCCATGAACAATCCAGTAAATCATTTTGAACAAAATGATTAATTATTTGTAGCATACCCCACATTCGTCAGACGAATGTTATATGCGATCCACATTCGTGTTTTCGTTGTTTTTTCTATACAACCCTCAACGAAAATACTCATCGGTCAAGATGGAGGAGTCGAAACGACTCCAATTAAAAAAATGTTTTATTAAGGAGAGTTATTCTGACTTGGACTACGAAAGATCCAACCATCTGATAAGGCAAACCAAGTAGTGGTTGATTTGCAAAATTATCGTAATTTGAATAATCAGGCTGGTGGAATCGCAATATAGTCAGGAGGGAACAATCCCACATAAAAAAAAAATCAACTAACGGGTATCAACGCTTCACGCTGATATATTGTGACATGGATATGTCTTTTTGCACTGAGTAGGTGGTCCAAAGGCCACGTCCATTTCACAATGTATACGCGTGAAGTATACCTATACATTGTTTGTTAGAAGAAAAACACGGGTTTATCCTAAGGAAAAAAGAAGTGTAACAGAAGCATGTCACCCCTGGTTACCACATTTTTGATACCTACTAGTAAACAAACAATCTCCATAAAAATAATACAACCATGTCAAACATGGTAACGATTTTGAGGGGACAACATTTTGGATTGACCCCAGCGAAAAGACATTTATTCATGTCCAAAAAGCTGCCGATTGGGAAGGTACTAAGGCATAACTTCGATGATACGAACAAGAACTTCACGATCGTGTTGATATTTTCCCAAACTTAAAAACAACGATAAGATCAAGAATACCCTATATCACTACCTCCCAACCAACTTTGATTATAGGTTGTTGGGTAACGTTTTTGACGGGACAAAATTTTGGATTGACCCCAGTGAAAAGACATACCTATTCATGTCAATATGATTTTCCTTGTGTTAGCAGACATTTCTATACACCAATACGTTTAATTGGATTCAGTAGGTAGTTACCTACTTAATAACTGTATTTGATAGGAAAATGCAACAGGTGGCCGATACGTAGTATACTGTTATAAGAAGGTACTAATACTTCCGTTCCTCTCATTTGTTCAAAATGTCAGAACATTTTAATAACGTAGTTTGGCCAGAAAAACGAAGTTGTTTCTTACTCAAAACTCGCGGGAAATGGAAAGGAGCCTTTGTATAATCGATTCCTCCAACTTCAAGCAGCAACATTGTTGGAAACCGAACAAAGGGAAAATAACGTCAGAAACAAACATTTTCTTTGGGAGGTGACTGACATGGCCTCAAGGTATTTTATGTTTGCCGGCTAGTCCCATGCAAAGCACCGTAATTAGATTATCGTAGGGTCAGGAGCTCCCACTGGCTCCCTCTTTTATCCACTTATTCATTCCTCTCTCTCACTTATTTCCCCTCTCTCAAGAGGAGGGGCTAAGCTTGCAGTGAAGCTATTGCAAACGAGGTCTTTATGAAGAAAACCAAGGAAGCTTTGCAACTTGAGCAGAATTAGTTGTTGACTCGAGTCGAGGGGTCTCCTAGTAGAGTTCACTCGAGTTTAGGCTTACCACTAAGGTTCTTGTCCCCTGGTTAACAGTTTCTTGACATAGTTGAAAGTTGGTTTCACCTGGTGACTGGCAATTATCGTATTAAATTACCTACCCAGTTTTTTTTTTTTGTTGTTTTCAACTGTAGGGGCAAGTAATAACCAATATAGTATATTGGATATTACTTGCCCCTACAGGCGAAAAAAAAATGAGAGATTCCTAACTTGCCTTTTGGAAATAATAGATTCATCTAAAGATAAACGTCGGAGGATAATTAAGAGGATATATCTTGTAATAAATGTCTGAATATTTCAAACTGAACTAACTGAATTTCGAACTAAAGTATTAATTTCTGAAGATTCAACAGACCAACAAAACAGCAACAATACTGAGACGACATTAGGGAAGAGAAGATTATGAGTGAGTTCGAAATCTATGCAGTCTAATTAAAAAAAAAAAAAAATTAAATTAAACATCACTTGAAATAAGTGAGTTGTGCCAATCACAGTTCATGATAATACGGGGCGGGTGCAACAGAGTTTTTCTTCATTCTTGTAGAGAACAGGCTTAAGTCCATAAGGAAGCTTGTTGAAGAACTGTACCTACAACCTACCCTCCCAAAATTAGGACTCCGCCTATGACCAAGGTTCAGTCGATGATGAAGCTGATGAGTATTTAACATGTTCCGATTCTTGTACGATTATAACAGTCTTGGATGTCGCCGAGTCGAGGAAGGCTGTCTTCAAGGTTTTTAATTCTCTCAAACCTGGTCAATAAGGGCAAAACTTGGAATGTCAAAACCCCCAGCTGCTGGAAAAATGGCTTGTACCAGTGAGCATCTCAGCGGCAGCTCCGTTCAGAATTATCGCTGACTTTTGAAGAAGGGAAATCGGTAATGCGATTCCCTGGCTGATGATGCTCTAATCAGCACAGTTACACCATGAACATCACACCACCATCTGCTCTCCATCAACAGGAAAAAGAGCACTATAAGGGAGAATGGTAAATGGCAGGTCATTGGTGAACATAATAAAGAGAAAACATATCCAGGATTGATTCTTGCTGTACCTATCCCAAAAGAAAGTGGTTTAAGGTCGGAGAACTCAACATCATTTATTGGAAACACTGCTGCCATCCGTACTAGCTTGCGGTATTGTCGAAGTCATAAAATTCAAGCTTCAGCAAAAGGCAAGATTCACAATTGCAAACGCGATGACATGTCAAATTGAAGGGCACTATATATTCACTGTCACACCGGGAACATCCTGCCACCATCTCAGTTACTGTCTCTATAGTATTAAGCTTCATCCGGAACCCAAACTGAGTCTCCCTAAATAACAATATTCTCCTCAAATTACTCCTGGTACTGGTCATGCAGAAGAATCTCAGTCACCTTCAGGAATAGATAAGGGTGTTTTTGTTTTAGACCCAGGGGGTGTAGGGCAAAGTAGGCTTTCCTTCTTATGCATCGGGCTGACAACGCTACTTGTCCAGAAGAACCGTACAGTGGCTATGCACTTATTCATCATAAGATTATGGATCATTGCCTCAGCAATGAAGGGAGCATTAGCTTTCATCAAATCCGAATCAAACCCATAAATATCAATTTATTGGCTTCATCAATATTGTCTTTGAGTTCTTGATTTTCGTTACCTACTGCTGCATGAACACCCTTCACAGTCGCCTCTCTCAATGAGAAACACAGTCCGGCGTGTCAGACGATGACAGCAAGAGAGGAGTTTCTGGGAAAATTCACGTTTGGGCCATGCGCACATAATACCAGCGAGCCGACTACGATGGAATTGATTGAGGACCGTCACGGGGCCAACCCGCACAATCCCAGGAAATTTCATCTAAAGCGTACTATAATTTCGTATATAATGTTGCTTGGGATGACGAATTGACCACAGACGGAGAGACAGACCGACAGATAGACACACAAACGGACATACAGACACGGAACCAAAATGGTTCAGAAAGCTGTGAAACGCAAAATGCAAGTGGATTTTTGATTTTATAGGATATAATTCGTTTTTTACGACTTGGACACATTTCATCCTACTTTTGGTTGTGAGGAAGCAAAATCACAATGAATCGAGTGAGCAATTGTCACGGTGGATCCAATTCATTTTTTTTTTCTACATAATTATTACATCTACCTTTCAGAACACTCATTCACCACTATTTTCAAACATACGCTCCGTGGGAAAGCTGTGCTTGGTGAATTGATATTGATGGTTGAGGCGAAATCGGTTTCTTGCGTTTCGAGAGAGTTATTAAGGTACAGTTAGATGACATCAGTCACAACACGTCGAGAGTGTTTTCCCGACAAAACCTACCTTCACGAATCGATTATATTGATTATCTCCGAAAGTCAATTGTCAGGCGAATTGTTTTATAGCGTCGTTGAAGTCAGGGGAGGTGGCGATAGGAAAATTTCATCGGCGGTCTCAGTTTAGCTTATTCAGAATGTTATCATCGGTAGAAGCTTTCAGTCCATCGATCACATGGCGATGATTATATTTATTCAGCCAACCCCCACCACCACCACCCTTTGACCTAAGTGCTTGCGCCACACGCACTGAAGGCAAGTTATTGTATTTAATCGTCGTACCATGAAAAAGGGCTTACCCGAGCTTGATAAACTCTATCGGACTTGTTAGTTAACGAGTTTCATTTCCCAGGATTTGATCGAATTGGTCCAACCCAGATCCTTGGTACAGATTGGAACGAAGTAAAATATTTGCGCGATGGCCAAACGATAAATATATTTTTTCGTCAATTTAACGCACTTTTCATCCTCAGAATGCACTCGTAATTTGAATGAATGAACAATTTGTCAAATATCTTCTCGGTTTCACGAGATGCGGCATTGGTGAAGAATACGATTCGGTTATTTTTGAAACAAACTAGGTATACCCAGCAACAACCATTTATCATAGTTTAGAGGAGAACAAAAAACATTTTTTTGGTCGGTTGTTCTTTAAATGTATTTTCTTGAAATGTTTTTAAAAAGTAGAAATTTATTTACCGAAACTTCCAAGAATCCAGTAGGTAATTTATTTATCCTCCGTTTCTCCCAAAAAATTATTTGGTAGAACCTAAGAAGCAATTGCTCTTCCCATAGGGAAAGAGAATGCTTTTATTTCAAGTCATTCCTTGGCCAACTTACATGAAACGGAGACTTGGCTAAGATCTAAATTATGAAAGTTTGTGCATACTCCAGATGCTTTCTTGTAGAGACGAAGGAACGGAGATGAGATTCTTGTGAACCTTACGTCCCCGACGAAGGGGCTTCCTCCACAAGTTAATTCCCGCGGTTTTAAAACAAAGTGAGGACTTGAATGGGATGCTCGTAATAGCGCGTTCAATATCGGTCCAGAAGATCGAGGAGCATTGAATTATTATGAATTGAGGTTGCTATCTTCCCAAAGATTTTTTTTTTTTTTTGGAATGTGCGTTCGATTCTCGATGAACTCTCAGGGGTCCGGAACAACATCAAACAACTGGGAATAGTATTTATTGAATAGTTTAATCAATGAGAGCATGAGAGGGGTGGAAAAAATTCGGATCGACGAGAAATGGAATATTTTGATACGAACTTCCTCTATTTGTGGAAGAAAATGAATCTAAACACACTAAGTACATTTTATTTTGCTACCTACGTAGGTACACACAAAATA
>JAEMON010000009.1:5716166-5729604 GCA_030264115.1 Lygus lineolaris | reverse complement strand
TACATGTACATCTATAATATCAAATGGTATCGTTATAATAATGATATCACGATAACATAACATTATCATTATTGAACTTCAACGTCTTCAATTGGTAATTGAACCAACTCACGTTATACTCAGGGAGATTGTGGGGATAACAACGGCGCATGGTTATGCGTACACAAGTAGAATGCAAATTTAATTGAATCAATCAATCTTACTGGACAGGGTTACCTACAACTGTTATTGTTCTCACCGGACTTATTCGGGCGTGGGGGAGGGGTTTCATTATTTGAACAGATTAACAACACTATAGGTGACAAATATTATTTCTACCACAAGCCCCTGCTAGTGTATGAATCGAAGAGGACACAATTGGAGGGTCAAGGCCGACGACAAATTCAAACAATATTTCATGCGATGGGAAGTACTTAAATCGTGTCAAAACAAGATTAAGGATTATTTTGATAAGAGAAAGAACATAAGCGCACCACGGCAGAGTCAAGTGGATGGCGAACAAACGGCACACAATGATCCCTCGAGTGGAGAAAATCTATATCAGAGACTGCTCCCACCGTTGTTGAAAAGTAAACGAAAGGTGAACTTATTAGGCTCCTCATTATTCAAAGTAAATAAATAAAACCTACCCTCAAGAGGTAGGTAGGTACATGTTACCATAATATCAGAATATGTCTTTTCACTCTCCTTCCACCCATAGATACCTGTTCGTCTCGAAAGGGGAATATCCTAGGAAGGAGCGTTCAGTTTTTTTCCTTCTTATTCTGCACGAACATGGAACGTAATTTGACAGACAATCTTTGATAACTACACAAACAAAGCAACGGAGTACATTTGAATACCTATTATATATTTTCAACGATTTATTAATATTGGATTGAAGAAAACGATTTCCTTAATTTTGAAGACTGCAACCAGAGTTCTAGAGAAATAATACTAAGTAGCAAATCTGCCGGCTGCCACAAACAGACAGGCATAGTGAAGGTAATACATAATACTAAACAATTGCTTCGAAAACTGTGCAAAGCTTGACAGTTATTCGCCCGAACATTATGAACATTTGTGGTCTTTCCATCAAACAATGCTTGACAATCAACACTGGGAAACCAATGTTTTATAGTAGGTACCAAACGATGTTTTTCATGATTACGATTTCAACGATCTAACCCGATTAAGGGAATCTGGATGGCTCAATCAACTCATAGAAATAATCTGATATTCTTCCGCTTTTCAGGAATCAATATTTTGCAGTCAATATCCGAAATCAGTCAAAACTTGTTCTAGCTGGGCAATACTAGTTTTGACCGAGGGGCAATAGGTCAGAATTTGAAGTTTCAACTAGACAAAATGTTTGCAGTCAAACCCGATGCCATCATGATCTTGAGTGAGAGACCTTAGGTTTCCAATGTCTATCGTTTAACTAAACACCGCAGTTCGTTTTTCAGAAACACTGGACGAAAGATATTGCTAGAGGTGAATATTTATTTAGACTTTGAATAAAAAAAAAAAACCAAACAGACGGTAGACCTGCGGTTCTACAGTCAGATCATTCAATAACGACTTAGTTATATCGTGACGTTACGATCGTGAAAATCGATCGCGGAACTTCTAAACGTGACGATCGGTTGCGAAGGTGCGATATTTTTGCCGTGGCGTGACGGTCGGAAAAAATAGAAAGATTAATCATTATTAAATGATAAAATTTATGTTCTTGTATTGAAAGCCTCAGTTTGTGTTTTCAACACCTCCTTTGTATTGATATAGGTACCTACTTTCGTTTTATTAAACATGATTTTTGCTCTTGATTGACCTCCGCGCCCTTTACCAGTCACACCTTGTCCGCTGACTTAATTCATTCGGAACTTCAATGTTGATCCAAATTGTAGTTCTGAAGTTCATCTCGTTCATAACCGTACCATAATTGATAATCGTATTCGTTCAATTGAAAAGGTTTTAACTGGTTCGTCCAGTATTTCTGCTGGAAGAACACTGTTCTACATCATTACCTTAGTTTCACCTGCTTTCGGGTTTGGACTGCCACGCATAAATATTATCACGTTCGCATTGGACACTTGAACCGGTTTACTCAACAAACGACGACTACGATAGCCTATCATAGCCATGCAGAAAATGTTCCCATAATCTTGCCAAAAATCACATCGAGTCTAGGTATGACTGACGACTGATGATGATAATTTATACTAAGCGCAGGATATTTGATTACTGAAATATTGTGATAGATAGGTACTGTTCCCTCCAATTCGATTGCTACCTACCTATATTATTTGTTGCCTTACATGCCAACTTCCTCAAACATCGCAAAAGTCAATCATTTATACCCCTTGAAAGGTACAGGTTTGAGTTTTATCACCATTTTGATGTCAGCAATGGGTGAGAGCACAGTTGTTCATTTCTAAAATTCTCAACATTTTGGTCATTTAGTGTGGATCACTCGATGAATTAGACGCAGAGAAGCCAATCTTGGAGTTTGAAAGAAACGATAATCGTATTGTCGACGAATCTTGGAAGAAACTCATCAAGAAATACAAAATAGAAGGTTTTTTATGCGTTCCGTCGCTGTACAAATATGATCCAAATGATTTACTTCGGACGTCATCCGATACGTGCATTGGGTACGGAAATTATGAATCCCTCGTACCACCTGAGAAAAAGTTTTGGGGTTTGCCGAAACGGGACCCCGCGTTTCCTGATGAGAAAGGAGGTGGCATGGGCGTCGTTGCTCGGGATCGAAGAGTGGATGCTGTAAGAGTAGGGAGAAATTCGTTGTCATCGTTGGTTGGGGGTGTCCAGAAAACTTGTGGCGTTAAGGGAGTACTGGAAAATCATATGCATGGTTCAAAAGTTGGCTCAGACCCTCAATATCGAATGACAGAGCGAGTTCTTGATCAGAGGAGCAAGAAGAACGCAGGTTTTGCTTCGGCTACATCATCATCCAGCTCAATCAATGACAGTTTGTTGAAACGATTTACCATGCCTGTATTCCAAGAACGCAAGTATCCATCTGCCTGTACTGGGACTGGAAAGGACACTCAAGCCTTCAAACCTGACAAAACAGCAGCGTCCAGTAATTTTCATATTACGGGATTGTCGAAAATGACCGCCAAAAACTGTCAAAGAGATATTCCTAGAATTTTAGGGATGAGGACAGTAATAAGTAAAACAGAAAATGCTGACCACAGTGTCCATGAAATGCCCTCAAATTGTGGATTTGACGTTTGTGAACGGAATATGAATGATGCATCAACTGTTATTCGAAATATCAAAATTTTGCGAGATGGAAAGTCTGGCAATTCACAATGTAGAGATGGTCAACGGGGTTCTGGTTGTGTAGGTGCACGTGGTATTAATCAAAAAATCCCGAGAAAACTGGATACAAGAAGATTAATTACTAGTATTGAAGATGGAGAACACGGAATAGCTGGAAACGCACCAACTCGTACCGCTGGTGATCGTAGAGGATCGACTGAGAAAAGGAGTGCTGGAGGAGCGTGTGACAACACGCTAATCATTCAGGATGCAAACTTTGGGAAATTGATCAGAAATAATGTACATGATGGTGAATGCAGAAATGATGAGGGTGGAAAAACAATTGATAATCTCAAAGCTGAATCGACATCCCAGGAAGAATTCGTGAAAACAGAGGGAAATAATGCTAAAAACACTACGAAGCGGCCTCAGGACACTCAGTATGAACACGTCAGTTCAATGTGTGGTGAGCAGAAACCCAACTTGGCCGGATTAGTTTTTGACGCCTCGAAACTTTCCAGATCGATCAAAATGTCGAGCGCCAACGGGGTTCCCTCCAACCCGAACCAGAAGCGCGACTTCCAATATCAGTGCCGCCAAAAACGAAGTGAAAACAAGGAGAAAACTGCGCTCCGGGTGATGAATTATTGTTTCGAAGGCCACGTGACGACGCCTGTGCCTTTGAAATTCGAAAACCGAAGGCTGTTGAGCGTCGACAAAGTTTGCTGCGGGCGAGACGGGGTGAAGAAGAAGGATCGGCAATATGGAAGTAATTTCAGCGTTAAGGCGAGCAAATCTCATTTCGACCTGACAACGCAGGTCCTCCTCCAGGCGAGGGGCTCCAGGAAATGAAGGGAAATCCGGTGGGTGAGTGGAACTCGGCTCATTGTGCGGGTTCTCAGCTCGACTTGGGGAACGTTCACCTCGTAGATTGCCAATAAAGATGGGCGTTTGGGTGTGAATTCTAGTTTTGATGAGTTGAACGTACTGGTAATTCAATCCCGTCCTTTCCATGTAATTTGAGAATCAACTATTTTCGTTCAAGAAGGAGGAAATACCTTCAAATGAATGCAGATTTAATAGGTAAACTGATTCTGTGGAAACTGGACCATTACTTGGTATGCCACTTTCAATTATGCCGTAAAAAATTGAAACTCCTTATCTCGCCAAATCAAAACTTCAGGAAAGAACCCTTCAAAATGTTTCTCATAGTTACCTACCTCTTCTTACCCCTTAGTCTGTTATAGACTCAAATAACTTCGTTCGTATTACGAGGATATCATTGGGATTACTATTTTCAACTATGAAATTAAGGATGAAAACAAAAATCCTCAAAATTGCTTGTGACATTTCGAAATAGGAACGTAACTTCAGTCAGCCAGCCGCCCCGAACTTTTGCTTTTGACCGAAATTAATTGAAATAATTGAATTATTTAATCAATTGAGATAATAGTGTACCTATAATTTATGTTGGTCTCAATTTGTCTCAATCACATTTGAAAAAAAAAAGTGTTTTGTCTTTATGCCGTAGCGTTTGTTGTCATGTTGAATCATAACTCAACGGACATACTAGTGTCTTTCGATTTTTACTGTGAGTCCCTTCCAATTTGATTACGAGAGTCTAGATGATAAATACTTGATAAAGGAACCTTAGTTCTCCACATTAAGTTTGGACCTTCTTTTGAGGAGCCCTTTTTGCGCCACAAAGCGGTAGGAATGATCGCTTCTAGCTTTCGACCCCTTGCTCACCGAAATTTGCATTCTTGATGACATCGCCAATTCAGTCGTTACCCTCGCGATCATCAGAGGCGGGAGAAGTCTAGTTGGGTAGACCAGTAACTCATATATCACATTTACCAAGGGGTCAAGAGAGAAGTGGGTAAAGACGTGAGCTCGGAGCTATGGGTAGTTAGCTAAATGCATTTTACACTCCGAGCTTCAAAGGATGAGAAGTCCCCTTTACTCTACCACCACCCCTGATGGTCATTACGTATTCAGCTTCCTCCATTGATATATCCCTACCCAGCCACTATGCAAATCTACATCTCATTTCACTATAACTTGCATTATTCATTTAGGTTCAAGTGTTTATTGTGAACGCTGACCGTGGGGGTTGGCGTTAGCCCACTTCCTATAAACATAAGGTCCAAACCAGCTGTGGTTTTGCTGGTTTTACGAGCGAAGATTTTCCATAGTAGGTAATTCAAACTTGAATAATCACTGAGTGGTCACGGTTAACCCTAGAACCCAGTAAGCTATAAGGTAAGGGTGAGTAGCTTTTACTTCCCGCTATAACTGAAAAATAACACATACACTCTTATAATGAGATGCAGGGACGATTGAAATAATCATTTAACTTCTTTTTTTATTTGTAAAATTTGGAGAGATAAATACCTACCTATTTTGTATATGAAACTAGGCATATGAAGATAGGGACGAGTAAAAGTTTCCCACATTTCGCATGAACTAGTAAATCATGAAAATGTCATTGGTTATAGTACTCACATTCTCAGACGACTAAAACTCTTCGAGAACTGTCTTCACATTCACATTGACTAGCCAGCTCAGAACTGCCTACTGAACAAATGGTAGCTAGAGCCAGCCTCTTCAGAACCGAGGAAGACCACTGGATGTCTATCGAACCCACTCCACACTATTCAATAGGTACTATTAATCTGCTGGCCTTGATGAGAGGCTGATCAAAATATTCTCTTTGAACTTTTAATTTAATTTCCACAAAGGAACGTATCTGATAAAGGCTAAACTGAACAGTTCTGAGCGCCCTCGCGCCAAAACGGTTCAAATATGATTTTCCAAATTCCAATGTTAGATAAGAAAATGCCCTCCTTCAAAACTTGAAAAAAAAAACCCTCCAAAAGTACCATCATTATTGTTTACCATGATGTTCATAGCTTGATCAGAGTCGTTCCCATTCCAATCATTTATTGTAAAAGGGGTACCTATTAAAAAAGAAAAAAACTACCACGTGTTCCTATTTAGAGGCAGACCTGCCAGTACATCATCCAAGTTCAGTTTCATTATTTTGTTCGTTATGCTTGTCTATTTCAAACCATTCCAAGTAGGAACGAGAAGAACATTAAGAGGATCAAGCTTTCAAACTATAATAGGTAGCTATCGTTCCTCGTCCGTCAGGAATAATATAACTCGCTTCATTCACTGGAATTTAAATGTAACCTTAATCCCTTCCCTTATCTGTTTGCAAATTATGAAAGCAATAACTTCTCAACTGAAAACCCAAGTCCTTGAAGACGCCTCGAAAAACTGGGGAATATAACGAAGTTAGACTAGATTAAGTGGCAACCCTGGTGCGGGTGAACATTCCACGAAGAGCTAAATCAACTGCAGGGGCTAACAGTTTCCCAGCGTATTACAAGCTCTCCTTTACCTCCAGAGTAAATATTCATATGCGTCTATTCCTATCCCTCTTGTTTCAAACTCGACCAAACAATTAAACGAACGAGACACGAGGGTACTGGAAAAACGGGATCATTTGCAATTCTTTGTTTCACATCAGAACGAGAGAAGGAAACCTGAATGGATAGGTCTAACTCGGTTACATCATCGAACACTGAACGATGAAACAAGGATTGCCTGTTGGTAATGTCAAGAGAGGGCGGTGAGAATGTTAAAAGAGGTAATCCTGCTGAGAAAGCCTTCCAAGAATAAGATTGAATGAATTATTCATATCTCTTACTTCGTTAAAGCCCTTGTCAGTCACACGCAAATTTCATCTTTTTATACAATGTGTTTTGTCGAGGGTTAAGGCATCTTGAGCTTTCCTTCCCTTGTTTCAAGAGGAAGATGAAACGTTGATAAAATGGAGTGGTAGAAGGAATAGGTAATTCAAATTCATACCTACCTTATCACGGCACCGAGGATTTCAATTGATGAAACGAATGTAATATTATTTTATTACTATTCATCACTACTTGCCTTATGAGGTGATAATTAAATGTGGATTCTATGTATATTTCTTGGAGCTCAGCCGGGGTCTAGTCGCAAGAGCCGCCCTCCTTCTCTGAGTCTGAGATTTGAACAGAGAACCCAGAAACAGCATCGGGTCCTCGGATGACAGGACCTCCGACTTCACCAACTGTCCAGTATCAGCCCAGTTTGTCTGTTCGTTCTTCCGGAAGAAGGAAGGAAAAGGGGATCCCCACACACCAACGCCGATAAGAAACTTTTGAGTCCGTCAAGTATTAAATTCACTTCTCGCAATCTGACCGAGTAGTGCGGGTCGGGTTGTTCCCGGCTTCGGCAGAAGTTAGTTTCAAGTATTTGTCTATTACTCATTAGGCACAACTAGGTGCGGACGGGACAAGTTTCCCAGTTATCAGTGAAGTGACTCCTCGGCCCCTCAGCCTGGCTCCTAACTGCTGGGCTAACAACGCAACTTGCTTGCTTGGAAGAGCTGATTAGCTAATGCTTAATGCATCTTAGTAGATTCGAGCATTTCAAGCCAAGCACGGGTGAAACGCTCCGTGGTTTATTATTTACCAACTTCCAAACTCCCTGTGTTGATCAATGTTAAACTTACGCTTTCATGACCCCAGAAGGTTTCAATCAAATTTTATCGTCGCTCTCATTCTGAATTTGAGCGCTTTGACCTACAGTGAGGGTGCTTTGACCTAGATCTGAAAACGATGCAAATTATTACATAACAGTTTATCATTTTCTATTTAGACCACCCATCCGTAAAATCATACTGGTATATGGTAAGTACCTACCTTAATTATTATATCACGAGGTTCTCAATAATTATTCCTTTTGTACAATGAATATCCTACTCATTGACCTACTGAGTTTAAGTTCCTTCATAACGAAATTCAGTAGATAACTAAAGAAGCTCATAAAAGTAAACAAGACTTGATTCGTTGAAAACTAGAAAAAGTAACAAATCAAAACGGAGGTTAGGTGATACGAAAATCGCCGAACACTTTTCGAATAGGGGGTCAAGACCATACGAAAAACTATATTAGGTATTTGATATATGAAATTATCACTATGTAATCTGTCCAAAACGGCGCCATAATGCATGAAAGAATAATTAATAATTTTAGCCGGCATTTTTGATGCACTCTTGGGAGTCACATTTTTTTTTATTTTGAGAATCAAAAGGTGCCAACAATTGATTTTTTTTTTTTTAATGGCAAACACTCTAAACAACCATAGTAGCAGTTATTCGGAATATTGTGATGGTCCTGCTTTTCGAATTGGCACAGGGTTTCCCAATACTAACAGGTTATTGCACTGTCAAAATTTTACAGTTCCTTACTCGATGATCGCTAAAATCGAATCTATGAATTTTCGAAATAAGTTTTATGAAATGATTTGATTTTCTTTAAGAACTTTTTCACTGAAAATATATAAGAACACTTGAATGTAGCTATAACTAGCTATAGCTAGCTACTTTTATTCACCCAGTTTGTTTTAGAATGTACAATGAGCTTTTATTTGACGTCGAACCAAACATGTTTGACCACGTGCTCTTGAATAAAAGTTGAATGTAAAATCGACAAACCATTGCATATTTTATTTGGCCCTTCTACAGAAATTGTTTTGAAAATTCGCCCACCTGGCATGACATTTCCAAGAGAGGAGAAAAAGCGATCCGCACATGTGGGCAACTACACAGGGGCAGTATGAACGCAGAGGTGAAATGTTTACTGTGGTATCACTGACTTTCGTTATTCTATATTGTGCCTCTCTCAATTCTCATAACGTTTTCCATTGTTTTGGGACTTAGGTCTAAATTATTATTCACGTCCCATATTAGGGTTATTATTTTCTATAATGAACCTTTGGAACGGAGAATATAATTTTTATATTAGCTCCTCCTACAATCAAAAGGTTTTTGGGCACGTAGGTGACCTTTTTTTCTTCAATCCAAAAAATATAATTACGAAAAAAAACCTTCCGTCCGCCGTAAGCGGCACTTTATTTAGTTACCATCCACCAAAATTAAATAATGTTGACATACTTGTCCCATTTTGGGTCTAGTTGTGCACTGAAGCTTTGCGTAACCGTTCAGTCTTCTCTTTGGGATAGAAAATAGGGGATTACATTTTCAAAATACTCCTGCTCAAAAACGTACAGTCGGAAGGCATGTTTTTTCAATAGATTCTAAATAGATCACAATTTTCAGCGTCGAATGTTGACTGAGGGGCATTTTAATAGCAACCTTTTGCTCCCTATGAGTACTTGAAGCATTTTCATTCCAAACTCCATGTACCTAGTTATACCTTGAAACACGAATTTGTAGAGGAGAGCATTATTGAAAAATTCGTTTCGATCATGTTTGTCACTATATTTGTTCGATTGAGGGGAATGATAGGTACCTAACAATTATTGTGCCATCTACCATTCATGGCTAAACGTCTCAGGTCCATATTCTTTCACAAGTACATCGTTCCGGACAAAAGATTATTCGTGGACGACGTTTTGTAAGCCATTTTCACGACAGACTGAATACAATTTCCTTTTGTTTATTTACAACCCTCGCCCGCTTTTATCTCCCGCCATCTCATCCCTTTTTCCCCTCGTATTTATTTGAATGCGCGTTAATTCTAATTAGCCTCAGCATCCCGGCTAACTGCGGGTAGCAGGTGCGAGCTATTTAATGGAAAATATTAAATTACATAATTTCAAGGGGTCACAACTACGTGACCAGCCGCACTAATATAGCAAGATGTGTTTCATTTCCCTCTTTCTGACCGTTCGTCTCTTCGAAGCACCCCTGCTTTCTTATTAATTTGCTGATTGCAATTCCACACTGTAGAAGCGCTAACAATATGAGCATCGCTAATTTATTATCAATCAATTACATCGGATTTCAACTCATTGTAAAAAATTCCTTTATTTCGATACAAGATTTTTCAAAAGAACGTCTGCCAAGTTGAGTGGGCAGTATAGCTTCCTCACTTCTTTATCATGGACGTATATAATCAGTTCGTGAATATTTCACCGAAATTGGTAGAATAGTTCCGGTTATTCATATCTCAACAGCAAATTTCAAGTTTGCTCATGCGCAGTAGCTATCGTTATGAAATTTATAGGTAATTATCTTTGAGTCTGCCCAAACTACCCTTAGAATTAACGAAACCTATCCATTAGAAACTGAGAAATAGTAGTTTCTGGAAAATAAATTTCAAGTTTGGCCGTGGGCAGTAGGTATTACTGATAAAATTCGTGGAGAATTGTCAGCACCTAACTACCACCCGAATTTGAGCGAAATCGATCCATCAGGAACCGATTAACAGTTGTTTCAGGAAATTCAAGTTTACGCATGCGCACACGATACTATTCGGCCGACGGCAATGAAATCTACAGCAGGAGACAGTGGGGTGAAAACTTTTCTGCGTGAGGTTTCTTAGTGAGGTGGCAAAAGGTAGGGAAATAGCCGTTTTTCGCTTCTATACTTGTAGGGAATGTAGTGCGAAGCTCTGCACCAGAATGACAATGGCAACTGTCAACGTAGGATGGGCAAAACACGTGGACTCTCGATAAAGGAGTGCTTTCAGGTATGTTCCAATCAGCGGCAGTGCAGGTTCAACTCGAATATTCCAGCTGCACAGAAGTCGTTTCAACAATTTATTTGATAAGAGTGTGCGCTTTCTGGGCTGCTAGAATATTCAAGTTGACCACCGCTAGTTGGAGCTCTTCATGCGTTTTTCGGACATCGAAGGCTGCCAACCGAAAAAAAAGGTCACCCATCGGTTTGTTGGCAAATTGTTAATTGACTTGGTAGGAAGTCTCACTTATTTTACCCAGGAAACTTCATTGGATGTGTTGCTTTGACGAAACTGAGGACGAAACGAAATTGAGGAACGAAATCTTGTTACAGAAGTTTCCTAATGCTTTTCACTTACAACCAAGCGTTTCTAGAGATATTATAACTTCCTTACTTCCCACCCCCAAAAAGTCGTTCACCACTCATTGGAGAGCTCTGAATTTATTACACATTACACTACCTTGCATATTGCCAATTTCCCCCACCTTCACCCTCCTTCAACCCTCTTTCAAACATCATTCAATTATGGGACTCAAGTTTGACACTCTTCAAAACTTTTATCGCACGTCACAATCTTTTTGTAACTTCTGGAAATCGGTAAGTCGCCTGAAATAATATTTATGGGGTTCTTTCGCGACCTACTCTGACTGTGACATGTACATATTGCGCCATTTCTTTCAGCACATCAGCAGTCGGCTGTTATCGATTCAACTGCGAATGAACAATAATAGCCCTTGTCGCGTCGGAATGGTAATGAGCTGGTAATGGAAATATGAATCGCGGTCGTCGCGCGACGCCATCATTAATGGCCATGTGTTGCACGCCCGAGCCTCGCTCGGATATGAATTAGCTTAGATTACGCTCCTTGTAAATTTCTCATCGGGATTTCCATGTCCTATCGGTTATTGAGAAATGATTGGTGGTGGGTTGTATGAACTATGTAAATGTATGTCCTTCCATTCTAATATCTACGCGTATAATATTTATGTAGGTACCTATCGAGAACCGGGCAGTTATTGTTTGTCTCAAACTTCGGCGTGGTGTTTCACTTTATACTATGTGAAAATGTTTCCCTGAAATATTTAGAGGCATCACGTGATTCAATTTATAGATATTCCCTCAGTGATATGAAGTGAAAAGCTAGATCCAGCTGCTCTCTGAACAGGTAACCGTTATTTTCCGAAATAATATTCTGCTGTCTTCTTCACTGGGAGGTGTTCGTTCCGATGTTTGACCCACTAATCCGCCTACCAGACAAAAATTCCACCAGCGGCAGTCGCCATGACTATCATACGTTGATTTTTGTGACGTAGATGTTTCCCAAAAAAGAGTTAGAAGCTACCCACTCTTCTTTTTCGATGTTGAAACGCGGCTATATCCTTGCAAAAGGGTATGAACCATTACCTAGTCAAAAAGGAAGGTACTAAATATTATACAAGAGCGGCTCGAATAAACAATAACTTTCTAAATGTTTTGAAATATCCTTCGTGATCGAATTTCAGTAAAACACTGTTTTCGAGCACCGTTCGATTGGCACGTTACGAACGAGACAAGAACTACCATTACAGTATTCAAATAAGGAACTCCTACACAAATGGCTCAAAAACATAAATTATAGGTACAATTCGTATTATTTGTGTTCCTGGCTCCTGTAAACAATTTTAAAACTGTCCCAGTGTACAACATTTTCCTTTACTGCATGTTCAGAACCCACGCTACAATAAACTGTGATACTTCTTCGAAAAAATGAGGGCAGGATTTAATCCCTAATCAGAACTAAGCTTAATGAAGCCAATGTGGATTACTGTTGTAGTAGGTCCTTATAATAGAAATTCATGGGGGACCAGAAAGGGCAGGGGCAGCTATTAGAAGCGAAATGGTTTGCGGGGAAGGAGGGGATCTAATTGAATCAGGCCAAACGTTGTAGGTAACAGCTCTGGTTCTACAGCCTTTAATTACGTTAGTAAATTGGAATCAAGTTCATTCCGGCGCTGAGGCCAACACTCAACGAAGCGTAGTACACAATCGTGGTCCTCCCTTCTGGCATTCAGTTCCTCCGAGGTTCGCCAGACGCTCCCCAGACATCATCGTCGGAGATGGATCCGAGAAGTTGAGACTGTTGAGGGGCCTAATCTGCTTTTGGCACGACCGTCATGTGCGCCCGTCAAGCGGATCGGTTCTCTAGTTCAGTGTTAGCGGGCTGCAGCTGAGAGTCTTGCTGCTTGTATTCCGATTCACACGTTTCTCACATTCACTCACGAGGGTCTGCCTCACAACTCAATCGCTAATATTGTTGCCAAGTCCAAGTGAAACGGAACAGTGGGTGGAGATTAACTGAATTCGTATTAACTGAATATTTGAGGGGCCGGAAGGTATATACACATTCAATTTGAAATTCAATAATTCCGGGTAGAGTACCAGCTTTTGAAATGAAAAGGGATTCAACTCTCCAAATTAAATCAATTGGATGAAGTACTTTTTGAAAACCAAAATCTTGTGTTGCTAGACATTGTAGTCGTTAGTGACATCCTGGTATCTATTGAATGAAAACTATACCCAAGTACTTATTAATGGTATATGAGCTCTTTCGCTTTGTTATTTTCAATCATGAATGGCCCATGAACCATTGGAAGCGAGCAT
>JAEMON010000009.1:5666906-5677414 GCA_030264115.1 Lygus lineolaris | reverse complement strand
GTTGTAGTGTTGGCTTGGATTTGGAGCCCTTATTTTTATTCTGTTGTTCCATTCCTACCTGCCTCTTAACCATCACTTCAACTTTCATAGGCAGGTCCTTATGCCATTTACGCTCCAGCTTGTCAATTCTGCCTCACACATTTTGAGTTGCCCTCCCAATATCAGTAATTGTTTCCTCCATTAGGGTGGTGACATCAATTAATGATTACCGGAGTTCCACCAGCTTGAGAACCACATCGTTTACTCCCATACCCGATGTTGTTGATGACTCGGAAGTCCTTCGCTGGATCCTCTCCTCGGCTATGAGCCTCTCAATGGACTCTACAGAGTCTGTCGTGTGAGTGAACTCGCTGGCCCTGCCTTGGAGTTACCGTGTCTCCTCAGACAGGGTTTTGTATATACCTAGGCTTTTATTAAAGGATCTATTACATACTGTTTCAAGCTGATCACTCTTGACGTTGCCTGCTGCATTGGCCCCTGCCCGATATGCCCTTTTGCACTGCACCATACATTCGCTTCTGTCTCCCATTTCTCCACCATAATATCCTCCATCTTCTCGATATCGCGTAATTTCCTGCTCACTGCTTCCAGTTCCATACGCCTAAGATTTGCCTGTTTTCGTAAAGAGTTCTTCTGGCGCTTAATTTCCACTTTTTCTCTCTCAGAGGTACCCCGTTGCCTCTTGTTCCCGCGGGGTCGCTGGTCCTTGGGAAGATGCCCACAATGGGGAACTTGCATGGTTATTTTTTATCTTATCATTTTCGAAAGATCTTGGTGAGGGCATTCCAAGAAAGGTGCTTTATGAGGGGTATCCAACGATTGAAACTTACCGGGAATGGGTCTTGTAATTTTAACCCAACAGACGTAACAGACCTCCCTCCTGCCTGGGTGGGTCCCTCAGCTCCCGTGTTTTAGGTAACCTAAATGACGTCACGCGCTCCCTTCCAACCCGTTTATTAGTCGAATCAGTCGTAATTTCAACCTGGAAATTCGCACCTTGGTTTTTTGAAGGGTACTGAATCAGATTTTGATGTTCAAAATGCGGAATTGCTACCAATGCAAGTTCCCCATCCCAACTGCCTACACATAACAAAATAATGCTACCAACTGTACGACCAAGTGATCCAACCATTTTTGGCTTATGGCTCCCCGTAATGGGTCTGCACGAAGAGAAGCAATTTGAAAATCATCCAAACAACGCAAAACAAAATTCTCAGGAGCATAGTAAATGACCCCGAAAAAAGTAAATGGTATGTCCCAACGGATTACCTCCATCACGACCTTAAAGTCGAAATGATGACCGAAGTTGTTAAAAGTCGAGCAAGGGACCATGGAAACCGTCTCCACAAGCACAGGAATGTGGAAGTATTGAACCTCCTGGAAAAAAGTGGCGACTTACGAAGGCTGGAAAGGAATAAACCTTTGGAGCTCTGGACCTAGTTACATTTCATCGTAGTGGTGTGATGAGTGGTAGTAGCTTATCTAGGAACCACAATTAGAGTTAGAGTGAGGTTACTTGATGTATAAACACAGTTGTAACGAAAGAGGACAAACATGGATAACTCCGACGCGCCACACACGGATAACAGCGTCACTCAGTATAGGTATAATTTATTTCCCCTCAGTGCATGAAAGGCACAATGAATGGTGTGGAACTTCAAGTGATGCAATGTGAATAGTTCTACGCTCAAGATTGAATTGCCGGTATAAAAAAATGTCTTTCTAGTTAGATATTCCTATACTTGGTGGCATGTAACCTCCATCCGATTATGCTTCATAGGAAATCGTCGACTCCCTCGGATATCTGCGCAGGAATTACCAAAGGTTCGGTCACGTGGAACTGAATCACGTTGCCAACTCTGGAGCCTTAATTACATTCCCCAACCCCACAGGCCTAATCTAATTTTTAAATCCTCCTCACGTAATTGATCAACTTTGGGAGCGTCGCACCAGATTACTTTTTATGCGTGTGGAACCCTTTGCCCGTGGGCCCTGAGCTCCCAGGGGTAGAGGGTGGTAACGTAGGTGTAATTTACTAATTGCCAAGAAGAATGGACCTCAGGATTGAGGCTGACAACAATCTCTTTTTTTTATTACCTTCAAGGTAATAATTCATCCCGTTATTCGGAACGTTGTGAATCACAATCGAGCGAAAGATCTGAACCCCCCTTTATATTAATTTTGACACCCGAACGGGAGATTCAACCGGTTTTCATTGATCAATTAAAACCTGGAGACCTAGTTTTGAACGTGGATGCATTACCATATAACACAATGTGTTATATTGTAATATAACACATTGTAATATTACACACATCATTTATGTCAGATGATGTGTGTAATACCTATATTTATGTATAATATTGCGACCGAGGTTTGAGAAAGAGCCGTCATAAATTCTGGGCCGATAAATGTTAGGGAGAACTAAAAATAAAAGTAATTCAAATCTAATTATTGTAGGTACCGTTTTGTTTGATCAGGAATAAATGCTCTGAGGGTGATTATTAAGTGATCGGAAAATTTGTTGTTGAAATGTTATAATTACATTCAAACCAAAATTAAATCAAATATTCCAACCAAAAGGTTCAATTAAATTCAAATAGAAAACCAAGAGCCCATAGGCGATCAGCATTAAATGCAAATGGCAAATTTTGCCATTTATTATTAGGTACCTTCCTACGTGAAGTTTTTCGAGCTATAGGCGTTTCAAAAATTACATCCCCTATGTTCTACCTCTTAGAGATGACGGACGGTAACTCCAAGCTTCGAGGCACAACTAGACCCTAGAACTAGAGGGGGATGAAAAAAAAAAAATCGTGTTCGATTCCAAAGTTGTATTATTGAAAATAATAAACCAAAATAACAGGAATGCAGCGTTTCCATGTTCGGTTCTGAACAGGAATAAACTATTATAATTGGGATAGAGTGTGATTCTGATTTATATGGTGGGAACACTCACCTAATTGATAATTATTTCCAATATCTTAGATCTCCAGGATATTTTCAAGTATATTTATTAAAGTTTTATCTATAATAGGTAATAGTCCTTCAAGATATTTTCAATCCAAAATGTATATTGCCTTTATTTTGTTGACCAAGTATACCCTTGTTCTTACAATGATACGAAAAATATCAATCTACAAATGCGACCTTCAATGTACTAGCTCTTCATCGAAAAAGTGATTTCTTTCGAGATAATGAACTGTTTCAATTTGGAGTTGGAAGCCCGAAGACAACCGTTTCTTCTAGTTCCAGTTCGTTGCAAAAAAAGAGCGTGTTTCACGGAACGGTCAATCTGTCACCCCATCCCCTGAGCGCCCCTGAGGAGATCGTGGTCTTTATTTATAGCCTCCCAAACGGGCTGAAAAGGTGGAAAACATCTCGAAAAGTTCAGCCTCTCCGCGGCAGAGAAGCCTTCCTGCGGCCCTTTAATACGTGCCTTTTCAGAACCCGGTCAAGGAAATTCAGATCCGACTTAACAATGTCTGACAGCTTGTAGCTGCTGGCTGACCCATTTTTCCCCTATTACGGCTCCGTGACTTTCGTACAAGTAAACGGAAAATTCTTCTCCCCCCTCTTCGGCCTTCCGCACTATATCCATCCGGCGATCGACAAAAACATCACTAAGTATAAAATAAACACAACGATATGTTTTCCGTATAAATTCCGACAAAACAATGTCTTAAGAAAAGAAACTGGAATTTACCCGAAATAACACGATGAAAAACAAAATAAAACTAAGTCGAATAAAAATCAATGTCCAAGCAAATAACACCAAAACAGCTCAATTAACAAAAAACGTTCTATCATTGACCCATAATATTAACATTTTAATAATTTTAATACACGACCAATACTGTTACCATTTCAATATTAATATGTTTTGCATTATAGGTACCTATATAGTTTTGTATTTAAATTGGCATTCAAATGAGGTTTTTCACGGTCTTTGACTTTCTCATGTCAAACTGTACCGGACCAACAAACCATATCCTGCTGATAAAATTGTGGCTAGTAAGCATAATTATAGCTTTTCCCAGACTTTAATGGGTAATAATTACCATTAGCAGAATTCAGACGCGTTTATTGTGTATACCACTAGGGTTATTTGTGGTACACCCTCTGTTGTAACTTGTACTGGAACAATAATTTATTATTCGGCACAAGTTTCCACAAGATATAACGTACTGAGTTTCTTGATAGAAAGTTCCACCACTTCCCTGATGATGTAGTAGGCGAGTTTCCAAGTTAAGTTCGGCCTATTGTTGGGAATCCGAAGGAAATGTTAGCCGTGCCAAACTCGGAAAAACACAAGTTGCAATATCCAGAGCCTAACGGAAGAGGGTGCCTCTATGTTTAATTGAAGCAACCTATATTTCTCATCCACTCAGTTCGGAAAACGAAGTTAGCAAGTCAAAAGCCTCTGGGGAGCTAGATGGCACCTGTTCCCTCCAGGAAGTCAAGTCTCGGTTGCAATTTGTTAAATAAAACATCAAGGAAACACCCTGGTTCCCCCTCCTTCACCCCAACAAGAATAAACAATGGGACAACGCCCGTCAGAGACCGTCAGTTTGTCCTGGAAAACTGAATCAAGAGAGGGGGATACGGGACACGACAGCTTGTGACGGAAAATAGACGTCGGCTTCCTTCTAATCAAAAGACGTGATGTTACTTGCAAATCGGGTTAAATATTGGCTCGCCGGGGAGCAAAAAGGGCAATTGCGAATCGTGTAATTTGTATGCCGGGCAAGTGGCAACGCTGTATGAGCTTAGAACCGGGCATCCGGGTGGTTTTACGGGGCACAATTGAAAGATCATGTACCACTAACAATAGAGTGTCTGATCGACGTACCATTTTTGTTAAACGTCTGCCAAGTTTGGTTGGGCAGTAGGCAGCCTCGTCACTTTCATCAGGTACCTACCCATGATAAGTGAAAATATGTGGACAGATACGTCATATCAAAACCAAGAACATTGAAATCAATAAGTTTATCATATATAATCATCCACGATTGTAGACATTCCGTGTAGACATTCGAACAAGTTGTGTCCACAAAATTTGAAATTTGCACGCGAGTATTGGTCGGAAAATTCATTGGCGATAAAGTTCATAGAGGACCATCTAGGGAGTAGCATCCACCGAACAATCCATGACAATTTCATCAAAAACAGATGGAGTCTCGGAGTTTGAGTGCGTCTGAAACAATTTTGCTCCGAGTGTTTTTTTTTTTTTTTTTTTTTTTTAGTTCGTAGAACTCCATGATGATGTGGTTTTTGGAAGGGTATTACTTCAGTTCTACGCCGTTTTTTTTTGTATATTCACAATATATATTTCTGCATTTACGCCATCATCAGGCTTACATTACTCCTCAAGACATCACCAAAACCCCCAACTTCACCAAAATCCACACACTTTCACAACTTCACCAAAATCTTTTACAACCACCTGTGACTGTAGGTACGAACTGAAACTGACTAGCTTAACATTCAAAAGAACAGAAACTGACAACCAACAGTAATTCAAATCCAATCAAGGCAAGGCCACATTCAGAATTCGAAAAACAAAAACTGACAACCAACAAATAAAAAATTTAAAAAAAAACAAGGACCTGAACCAAACAATTTTGTGTCCTTGTTTGGTTTTGAATTTGTTTGTTGGTTGTCATTTTTTGTTTTTTGTATTCCGAATGTGGCCAAACCGAATTGAACATTTCCCAAATCAAATTGGACATTCTCCAAACCAAATTGGACGTTTTCCAAACCAAATTGGACATTTCCCAAACCAAGTTGGATATTTTCAAACCAAATTGGACATTTTCAAAACCAAATTGGACATCTTCAAAATCAAGTTGGACATTTTCCAAACCGAATCGGTCATTTCCCAAACCTAATTGGACGCTAAAGAATGAAGTTATACTTTGGTCATCCATGAACATTGGAGCATTGGTCGAATAGGTCCAATTGGAGCACTGGACCAAACTTGGACTCGTAACCAGGGGTGATTCTTGTGCACCAAAATGTATCAAAATATCAGCCAAGAGCACTTATTGGCAAAACGTCATATTTAAAAAAATTAGTATTGAAAATCACCCCCAAACTGGATTAATTGGTGATATTTTGTGCTTTTTGAACTCTCCTGTTGATGCTCCACAATTTTCAGGGAGGTTATAGCGATTTTATTGGTCCTCTTGGCGTAATACACCTTTCAAAACGGGAGTAATGAACTTTTTACAAACGTTTGAAACGTTAGGTGTTTCTTGACCGCCCGTAGAAATTGGCTCATTGAACCAACTTCGGATTTTGTTCATTTAATCGACGCAAAATTCAATGCTCTTCAATTTGCTTCCCGTCAACTTTTTATATAGGATGCGTAAAAACAAAAACTGAAACTAATCCGGAAATTTCGAGGTTCTTTTGACAACCAAAAGTTTTCTCCCCGGGTTTCGAACTCCTACATCATCAGAATCAAAAGTTGAGCCTATAGATCAGACGAATCAAAAATCGAGGTCTCAGATCAGCTGACTAAAATTGAGCTCCGAGATTAGCTGTGCACAAAATCTTAGAGTGTACAGGAGAGAAGTGTGACTAAGTAACAACGTCCTAAGGAGATAAGGAGATAAGATAAGGAGAGAAGTGTGACTAAGTAACAACGTCCTACCTTTTTGAAGTCTACGATTACCTACGATTGAAAATTCGTTTTGAGTAATAATGTTTCACCCACTAGGTAATTATGTATTTATCTTCCTGCTAAAATATAAGTATATAAAATAGGCAGCACCTGCCCACCCAACTCAGCAGAAATGTTTTTTGCTTCCTCATTACCAAAGGAACTAAGCTATGTGTTCGTCCAAGAAATTAAACAAAATTGTTATCCTCCAAAATTAGAACTTCTACTTGCTTTTTACATGTCAGAGCTCTCTGAACAATTTTGGTCCCGTGTCTGTCTGTCTGTCGGTCGGTCTTTGGTCAATTCCTTGTCCCAGGCAAAACTAGGTACATGATGCTGTGGTTCAAATTTTATAAAATTTTCAGAGATTTTGTGGGTTCGCCTCGTGACGGTCCCCTAAGAATTTCATCGCCATCGGAGCACTAGTTGCGCAAACGTGAATTTCCTGTAACCCCGGTATCTTATTTCCTAAAAGTTAGGGTTTCGACTCAAATTTGTAGGGTGGTTGGGGGCTAATTCTAAGACATCACCTATGTATTTCGTTACGATTGGATCCGCAATAGCTACTGCGCAAGCGCAAACTGAAACTTTGTTGTCATAGGCGTAGCTCGGGAACTTCTCGCCCAATTTTTTATTTTTTATTTTATTTTTAGGCTAGCCCCTACACAGGCCCCTATTTATTTCATGGCCATCGGGACACTAGTAGCGTGTGCGCATGCGGAAACTTCAATTCCCTGAAACTACGATTTCTCAGCTCCTAATGTACCGATTCCTCTCAAATTCGGAGTGTTGTTGAGGGCTGACTCCAAGACAAGTAGGTACCTAAGAATATCGCCACAATTGGATGAGTGATGGCTACTGCACATTCGCAAACCTGAAATTTATTGACATAATCATAACTCCGGAACTATTTTACCAATTTTGCTGAAAAGTTCACTAACTGATTCTATACATCCATGTTACAAAATTGAAGAAGCTATACTGCCCACCCAACTTGACAGACTTTTTTCTTAATTACAAACACTGACACGAATGAGAATAAATTTGTTAATGTTTTTTCTCCCCGCCGCTCTGTGGGAACTTGTAATTCGATCACCATAAATGTACAGGGAATCATCCTGGCTCCAATCCTCAACTACTCCCCAAATTGGAGCAGAATCGGGTGATTAGGTCGTGAGAAATCAGTGGGAAATTGGGTGACCAGGTAGTTCCCAATAATTATTTCACCAAGGTCTTGGCTCGATTCAAAGCAGAACAAAGCTGCTTCCTTACTAGAATCTCGACGGGCCCTGTAGTGGATTACTGATAAAATTGGATTCCATTGTCGTTTAATTAGGTGTGGGGACCTGAGGTTGAATTTCCTTTAATAAGAGGACCCAGCCCTTGCCCTCTGTTTGCTGTCTTCTTACCTTCTTCTTGATTGGAATGAATCGCCAATCACAAAAGCAATTAGACCCAACTTCAGTCCCATTGGCTTTTGTCCTTTCATTTTTTTTACTTAGTTAAAGGCATTGTAGTCACATTTCAAGAAGGTAATAACTTGGATTTATTCGAAACGTAGGTACCTAAGTAATGTTGATAGCCAACGTGAGGAGACTATAATATAGAGAATAATATGACAGTGATAAGAAAGAAACCTTGAGAAAAATTGAAAAATAATGCGTCAAATGGTCTTCAAATATGTACCCACCTACCTAATGTTCATGATCATTGCGGTAGCAGAAGGTAATTTATTTTCAATGGGTACCAAACTTATACGCAATCATTAGTAATTAATTTTTCACACAAAAATGCTGATAAATAAATGTTTAATCACATTTTTTACCCAACATACTATCACAAAAGCGCTAGCTAATGATTAAACGGTTAAAGAAAGAAAATAATTGCGTTATTGAGCCTCCTACACATTCGCAGTTTGAAGAAGTTATCATTCTGAGAAACGACTCAACGGAACCCTCCTGTACTCCCAATTTTCTCTCGGAGGAGTTCAAAGGAAGTTGAATCCTTCTTACATTCCGAAGAAACAATATCTTCCTCAGAAGTTTGTTCTAAGCCAGGGAATACACCGCGTTGTAATGGAATATTCCAGTGATACTCTTTAAAGCGTTCATTTTCAAACAAAGTTTGAATCAAAAGGAAATGAAGCTGGAGGTAAGCTTTGACCCGTCGGTTAGGTATAATATTTAGGTCAATCCACCTATCACGATTAATGGAATCTACATTGCTCAAATCACAGAAAGGGGTTTGGTAACATTGGAATTGTGACAAAAAGTTGTTTTTGCTGGATTCAATTCGACCTGAAAAATTTTGACATCGCACGGTCTTCCCCTAATGACGAAACATTGCTATGGTTACCCGCTTTCAGAATGAAGGCGTTGGGTATTGGTACGACATCAACTAGGTATAGCCTATATGCCCTATGATTCGCCCAGGAACTTGTCCTCATTTTGCGAAATATCTTATGGAATTCGGTGCAGCCGTACGAGTTACAAACAAACAGATTGTAGTGGGACAGTTATAAGAAGAAGAGAAAGAACAATTTTGTAGTTTATAATACGCCTATCGTGAGTGAGCAGGCTTTAAGGTATTTTCAAAGAGTGAAAAAGCCCTATCTTGTGAACATGATAAAAAATCAGGTAGATACCTACATAACAACAAAGGTATGCCAAGTATCAGTCCTTTGAATTAGTCATTGAAAGGTGTAGTATGAAGTACCTGAGGCAGGACCACGCGGATGGGTTTTTAAAATACCGCAATAAAGATGCTTGGTCACCTTGAACACATCCTGAGCTCTAATCAAGGTCGAAAACAAACCCACCCCCCAGCCCCACTCAAAAATATAATAGGAACATTTTTGTTTTAGAAAATTCTGCCGTGATAGCTCTAAATTTGAAAGTTTATTGAGGTTGTTGTTGATCCTTTCTTGGAACGGTTTATTATTTTCATAGATAGGTTTCTTCATCTGTAATTTGAAAAAAAAATTGAAAGGGAAACTAAAATTCCGTGTAATTCACCACGATGTTTCTTGCGTGGGTACCTTCATGTAGTAGGTATACCTGAAAGTAGTCTACCTATATGGACCTTCAACAGAAATAAACAGTTCCGGAGGAGTTTGAAACTTGACATGACAAAAATGGAATCATACAATCAACATACATTTAGGCATACCTAACTGATTCTTCATACATTTTAAAGACTTCTTCTTCGTGGTAATTATTATAATATAATAATATAGAGAAGAGGAAATATGGGGAAGGCCAAGTGTGCTCAATAATAAAACAGACCGCTATAACCGAGTCCTTTTTAAAACAAAAATTAAGTTGTTCCCACCTTGTTTGACAGGCCATTGTGAGGCCCCTTCGAACATACTCGTATTCTACCATAATTGCGTTCATACCGCTGTTGGAAATTACTATTGGCTTTTATTGGTGTTTGATCTCGGGCCTATGTGCCTGAGCGGAGGGGAGACCTTCAACGCAAATGACCTCATCCAAATTATCACCGGTTCATTACCGTTCGCGGGCTCATAATCCAAATATCCACTCAGCCCATCGCTCGTTTCCGGTAGGTACCATGTAGAGGGAGGGTTGAAATTTACCAACGTCCCAACGATATTAATCATTCCCGTTATCTTTGCCACACCCACCACTGCTTTCACGAATTCATCGATTCACCACAATCCCGTAATTATAATTCACACCTCAACACTTCGCACGTTTTTGACTGGCTCCGTCTGTGGAGTCGTGTTCATACATGTAATTTCCCATTACCTGAATGTGTATTACTCATACCATCGATTTATAAATGGCAACATAGCGAGAACCCATAACTACTTACCTAC
>JAEMON010000009.1:5523181-5536927 GCA_030264115.1 Lygus lineolaris | reverse complement strand
CTTACGACTTCATTACTGTTTCTTTTGAGTTCCAGAAAAAAATTAAAAGAAATTGATGATAATTCCCCATTTTATGTTTTTCGGAGGACGTTTTCGGTACCTACTTCTGCTGTTGTTGGCATCACTTAGTTACTAAGAGAACGCCTGGAGCTTGTCCATTGAGACTAACCCGCATACCACGAGTGTGTTGTCAGTTTTCTGGTCTATGGAAAAAAATGAAGGAGTTCGATGCTCTTAGCGCTTTGTTCAGACTTTGTAAATGATTTATTATCTTGGTTTCCTTGCTACATTTTGTTATTATTACATTACAATTTATTAGTAGTGAAATTGAGGTTCAATAAAGTAGTTTCTTTGACTCATGTTTGGCGGTTTTCAGGGATGAATGCGATTCTACTCTACGTGGGTCATGAGATCGCCCACAACTTGTTTCCATTTCATTGGAGTTATGGAAAAATGAATACACATCTGATTCTCACTCTGGAAAACATGTGGGGATCGTTTTTGTGGACAGTCATAGCTTACATGCTGTACAAGAGGAAGATTTTCATCAGCCTGTAAATTAAATTTGGCAGCTACCAACGGAAATGAAACATAGTCTGTGATAATTATTATTGTGTGAAGTGGTCTTTGAATATTTAACGCGTGTGAACACCAGTGCCGCTATCTCGTGTGTTTCTTACGCAAATAGTGGTCCTCGGATCTTGCTAGTACCTACTAAAGGGGTAAAAATTCAGATCATGCCTTCGCCTCCGTACACCGCTTTGCGAACGAAGCAAAAAAATTCGTACCTGTTTTTTGGCTCTTACGCCGTTATTTGATATCTTTCCGAAGGGACAATTCAAATTCTGACTGCTGAGAAATGTTTGAAAATGTGATTGAGAAAAAGATTTAAAACAAATATAAGGTTTTGGAAACTGACACCAATATTAGTGAACTTCACAAGAAACTTAAGTCGGTACCTTTTGGGTACGTACCTAAGGTTGTAAGTATACAACGAGTTTTCTGATTTTGATGGTAGCATATTTGAGACAAGTTTGACCTGTTCATTAATCTGGAAACTACCTATGTGCCCATTTGAAGGGTGCTGTGCAAAAACTACTTCAGTCCTCTTTCCCTGAAAATGACCTTGAGGTGCCGTCTAGTAGCACTTTGAGAGCACTGTAACACACCTACACTAATCAACAAGTCAATCGTACAGTCTGCTAATACACATGTTTAAGATTTGAATAATGATATTTGGGTGTTCTTTTTAAGTAACTGAACAATGTTACGAGTAGGGAAACTTTGAACTTAGTTTTTCTTAAAATCAGCTGGAATGGGCTGAGGTCGTTATTCCCCTGCTCCCTTCATTTATTTCGCACTCATCTCCAACCAAGTACAAGAAGTTTGTATACTTTACCGCAAAAATCTCTATTACCTACTAGTTTTGCAGTATTATCTCACGCAAGGTACAAATCTCATGTCCACCTATTTGGCAATATATTGTGTTCATACATTTTCGTTTTCTTTCGTTAAATACCTTTTATTTCAGTTGTAGATCGCAGTAAACAGGCTGTACAAAAGATCTGTTACCTCTCATTTGAATATATCATATTAGCCCTCTGCCAGAGATGGTACCATAATATATCATAATTTCATTATTTTGATGATATAATTAGGTACTCAGATAAATAATTTTATTTAAAATATCCTACTATTTATTATTACTTAACACGTCTCATCCAATAGGTATTCATTCACTTAAAAAAGTTACATACCTTAAAGGATGAGACGAGGATGAACAATGACCACATTGACCTAGAACTTGAAAGGTGGTAGGTGGAGAAATTTTTTATTTTGAGCTCAAGTGGGACAGGCCACATTTGCATACACACGCGTGTGGGTCTCCTCTAAACACACGATCACTATTTCTTCTCCAAAGCCACACAACCAGAAAATCAAACTTCCTGAATGCCGTAAAAAGTAACCAACCGCATGTCAACTCGGTAAAGTTGAGGTGTACCCAAACACCGTAATAGCCCTCGGAAATGATGAGTTTGAGTTTGAATTTTACCGACTTTCACGGTACCTAACCTTTGCCGTATTTTAGTTGGTTTTGGGGGGAGTTTACCGTGTTTTGGAGCGGTATAAGACTTTTACCGTGTCTCAGTTTTTTGTTGGGCAAAGTTTCACTATGGTTGTCGGTGACGCTTGAGTGTCACGGTTTTGGACATTTACTGGGAACCGACTACCGACTCATTAGGTCAGTGTATCAAGAAAGAAAAGTAGACCGAGACGACCTAATAGAGATAATGAACCCGTTCATTAATTTCCGTTTAATAAACCTACCTGATGTACTTCTGTGCTCACAGTTATCTTTTATCAACAAAATACAAGGAAATCAAACTACCTCTGACTTCGAGGGTCCTGACATTTCGCATCAGGATCAGAATATTGTAACATCATGACCTAATATCAGTTTCATTTAATAGTGAATTCCAGTGAGATATTGGCGCATTTATCGCTCAGCTAGAACCTTTCTATGTTATACCTTTTTTTATTTATAAAGAACTTCATACGAGCTGTATGAAGCACATGAGGTCTGGTTTACATAAATAAAAATACACACACTGGCAGGAAGAGAATATTATGAAACTCACTTAAATTATTATGAAATTTTATTGTACAACTCACAATAAATTAGATTTTTCAAATACATTCTTGAAAACAATCGATCGATAGTTATTTTCGAGGATTTATAATACTTTATAGCCACGAATATTTGAAAAGAAATATTATATAGAACGATGATGGCAAGAGAAAGTGGAAATTTGCATGGGATAGTCGTTTCAAATCCTGGTAGCCAGGTTTGGCAAGTAATTACATAACCAACCAGTCCTCCGTAGCATAAATTTTGCGGTCCTATTGACATTTGCACTCTTTCGATGGACGAAGGTCATCGTACTTAGTTATGTAAGAGTAAAAAAGCAACTATAAAAAATACTGTCTTCGGCGGGAGTAGCTCATATGAACTTCAAGCAAGGATCCGACATCTAAGGAATTGATGGCGTTTTGACTACACAATATGAAATATCAGAGGTAACGAAGCTATACATTCCATGAAATCGCTCTATGCGATTCCAATTTTTCATCATAGAAATGGGCAAGTCGTCAATAAATCCCAATAAACAATAATCTGTTGTATACGTACTTTCCGTACATCATAGAACAACACTAAAAATTAACAATTATTATATAAATTAAATTGAAACTAAATATCACTCATATTTACACAGTCTACAAACAACTATAGTACATGAAATGGCAGTCTTTTGGAGGTTTCGGAGTTTAAAGAGGACTGTTATCGTACAGGGTTAAAACCTTTTAGGACGGATTCGTGCACCGAACGGTAGATTTGAGTTTGCAGATTCTGGGTCGATATTTTCTTCTCCGGAAATTTCAGACACATCGATTCCTCTCGCTCTTTTCGTTTCAGGTTTTTGAGTGAACTGTTCTGTGAATTTATTCGCTTCATTCATTGATGTGGTGTACGTGGTCGAGTATATTTGGATAGATTTTTGAAGTTGGACGCCGTCATCGGGTTTGGACGGGGAGTTCGCTGGAGGTTGTGATGGTTGTGTCGCTACTGGCAGGACGCAAGCAGTTCCTGGAGGGCATGGAACTCCTTTTTCCGCCAGGATGTCTGTTTTGATTTTTTCCCGTATGTCCTGAGGGACCCTTATTTCAAATTTCGTGCTTGTTTGAGGAAGATCATTGGGGTGTTTAGGTGGCCTCGTCACTTCGTTTTTGCCCATAGTTGACTCCTTCTTTTCCAAGCTTTTCTTCTTGGGTTCCTCTCGTTTCTGGTCGATTTCATTGTCTGGATCAACAATTTTGTGAAAAACCTCGTCTTTTTCACTTCCCGCTAAATCGTTGTCTTGTAAAGTCTTCAGGTCGAGGAGGTTGTCATGTCCTGAAAGGTCTGTATTTGCAAGGTCCAAACTCATGCTGGCTGTAGGAAAACTATTGCTGCCGTAGGCTCCTTGCTGGGTTCGTTCGTCGTAGTTGAAAGTTTGGAATTGCGGAGCGAACTGATCGCTTGCGTACGATTGCTGCAGCAACGTCTCTGGACTGTAAGGAGGAAGAGATGAGGCTTGAGATGCTGGCGATGGCTGGTAATTGAGGAGATTGAAGAGATCTTGAGCCGTCAGCGTGTTTGTGGCTTCGGTTGAAGCTGCCAATTTGTCGGCTTCTTTCTGCAAGTAAATGTCCAAAGGAACTTGGCCATTGCTTGGAATGGATTGTGGGTCGTTAGTAGCTGGAACCTTCAGAGTGGGAGTGCTAGGGTCAGGGTCAGGAGCGAAATGCAGCGGAGTGTCCTTCTCTGGTGTGTGAATACTGGGATCCTCAGTCACCTGTAACACACGATTCAGAGGTATTCAACATACTTACGAACTATGATTGAAAAATAAAACGTACCTAGCTCCTGTATTGTTGTGGTGGGTTTCCCGCAATGTTTATTGGTTAATTTAGGTTGTAAGTACAATTGCTTAGTATTCATACTGCAGTTTTCACGATAAAACGTCATCTTATTATCACTACTAAGTATTTGAAGAATAGATCCTTATTCCTAATAGGTAAGAAAACCAATTACATCATGATTCATGATTTTGTATTTTAATTTACTATGTATAGAATAGTCTGTTTATATTATAGCCCAATATATGTAGGAACCTACCCGTATAACATGACTCATTTTATTTATGTTGGATTCGGCAAGTACCTATAGTGTTGCAAATAATTTGAGCACCTCTTGAAGGCATGATTGTTTTAGTTCTTTAGTTGTTTGGTAGTAGGTACCTGGTTTTTATATTGTTTACAAGTGTGGAATTCCATGTTGATCTCGAAATTAGTTGGTTTAGTCGGTAGTCTTTTTTTTTTTTAAATAATTTTCTAGGATTCGCATTTAGTTTTTCGCTGATAAATCGTGTTTTGCCGTCCGAACTAAATCATTATGAGTAAAGATCGATAGAACCTATCTATTTTACATCTGTACCTACCATGAAAGACAAATATGCCTCGCGCGACTGCCTAAATTCTTTCTACCCTGGTTACATCGCCGTGAACCAACCAATGTAAATAATGCCAGTGGAATAAGGCCTGCCGGGTAATAAGTATGCAACAAGTAGTTTTAGTAGAACATTGAATTCGCAAGGAACAGACTATAAAGATTTCTTTAGATACCTACTGCTTGTAATTGTTCAGGAGAGAAAAATATATCTCAAGAAAAACTCTCAAGGTCCCTCAGGCTTCGCCACGAAAATGGCTGCTAGGAAAAACGTCAAATTCGGTGATACGATTATTGTACAGTAAATGAGTAAGTTAAATAAGAATAATAAACTACCTATACTACTACTTACCTACCTATATTACAAATTTTTTTTACTCCTTTCGGAACCATGTTTTTAGTTCAACCCTCTATTTGGCTAGAAATATGGAGGTATATGTATTGCATCATTATAGGTACCTGACCTTGGCAAATTAAACCACACTCACATTACAACAATATGGGAATTAATTACATTAATTCATTTCTTTCCTAAGCCATGTTTATATCCATCAGCAATGGTTAGGTACCTATAATACTATGAGAAAGTTAGTTTTCTGAAACAGTTTAACGGTCCGAATCGTGGTTACCTATCTTGAAATCATTTTCTGTTAGCCTTCGAAGACTTTACCTGGTAAGCCGACGAATGGGGAACATTCACGTTTTGGATCCCGTGCCTGAGGACAGCAACCAGATCGGATTCAGGATCTGGTTTTTTGTGATGATGGTAGTGAGAAGCAGCAGAGCTGGACGACGCTGCGTAAAGATGCGCAGCGTCTGGACCACCTCCCAGGTTTGGAGCTGGGATGGTGTGAATCGGTCCTTTGTCTTCATCGGCGAGCAGAGATGCAGAAGAGTAGGTCGACGGTAGTGAGTAACTAGAAGGCAGCGTGTTGAAGGAAGTCGAAGGAAAAGTGTTGAACGACTCTTTGACCACTGGAGCTCTGAAGGCGTTGTAGTTGCTCCACAGCCCGGCCGGGTACGAGCTTGCGCTGACAGCTGGGATGGCTGCTACAGCAGGGATGTAGTTGGATGTTAATTTAGGCTGCTGATACAGTGGCGAGCCCACTGGTGATGAAAGTGGTGATGGAAGTCGATGGAATTCTCTGTTGGAATAGAGAAAAATTGATTAGGTAAGTAGCTTTAGAAAATGCATAGATGTACAGGGTGTTCACAATAATGAATTCAGAGGCTCACTCATTCATCTCCGACGATACACAGATTTGGAATTCACGCAGAACATTGTGGGGGATTTTCTGCAGTTCAATCCGGAGTCAGTTAATCGAAGGTAGGTACACCGTATTAAAATACCAGTGTCCGGCAGAGTGGGATGGGAAAGATCAAAACTTTTCTCATGATATTCTGATCGTATATCGTGATTATAATGATGATGATGTGGCTGATTTGATGTGTTACTTACCTAGGTGTACTCTTGTGATAATAAGGTATCCTTGGGCGGTAATGAGCCGGCCCCGGAGGGTAGTAAGACGGATGCGGTGCTCTGTACGGGTGGATGTACGAGGGTGCGGCTAGAGGACGGTGTGGAGGCGGGTGAGGTCCGTAGTGGATGCTGGCAGGTGGCACTGGGGGTGGAGGTGGTGCTCGGATCTTGTATTGGCCTCCTAGCACAGGAGGCGCCAAACACACGCTCGCCACCAGGAGCAGCACGATCATCTAAAGACAAAAGGAAACGATCACTGTTTTGTTTATTTAATGCTCTTCAAATTACAATACCGGAATTGGATACTTGAATAATCGAGATGTCTGGTGTCCAACAGGTGATACATGTAAACGGATAAAACCAGACGTTATGCAAAAAACAATCAATCTCCAATATTAAGTAGGAAGGTAAAGATTTCACGAGTAGTCCTTAGTATACCTACCAATTCGACTCAGAAAAAATAAGAGAAAAAGAAAAGTTCCACCAGACAAACAGGCTAAACGTCAGCTTCTTCGTTTGATAGCTGCTCCAACCAAATAGTTTCGGGCATCCCGAGAATACCCCCCGATTGATATCCAGAAAGGTAGGTATATCTACTCACATGAGATATGCCTATCACACATGGGTAGGAGTATTCATGTACTATTCAACTGATTGACATTCATTGATACCATTAGAATGAAAACTATACTGAGCTCATACCAATAATAAAATGTTGGAATCATAAATAGTATCCTTCTTTGGGAAGAAACCCAAACGACCTTCACGGTGCAGACAACCAAGTAGTGTCCATTATGGTAGACACAACTGTTTATTGTATAGTATCTCCTCCAAGAATTTCTCCAGATCAGATGGTTACTTAAGTGAGCGATCTGTACGACTGAGCGGGAGGTCCGTCGAACCGGTTGCTAACCAGAAGGAGACGAGAATAACGTATGCAAGCCGATGCAATCGAATTCGGTTACATGAAAGTGAGTCGTAAAAGCCGCCACGCAACAACAGAGTTTCGTCTCACTCAGCTGTTAGGCTCAACGATTGATACCAACAAAATCAATCGCGATTAAGTAAGTTGTGAAAAACCATATCGGAAAACAGCAATGGATAGGTATATATTATGGTTGTCTGTTTCTACGAGGTCCGAAACTCGTATAAAGTCCGTATAACCCGTATAAAGTTGTTCCTGGAGTTCAATTTTACTGATGGTTACCTGTTCAACGTTGGTTATCTTCATGGAAAAGAACAATGAAAAACGTCTGCCAAGTTGAGTGGGCTTCCTCAAATAACAAAACATGGACGTAACGATGCACGTTTGTGCATGCGCACAGACTGCGCGATGAAATTCATAGGTGTCCGTCTTGACCCACTCAATCCCCAAAAATTTCATCAGAATTGATCAAAACGTTTCGGAGTTTTGCCTATGACAACGAATTTTAAGTTTGCGCGTGCGCAGTGGGTATTACTGATGCGATCGCGATGAAATTCATAGGCAGTCATCTATACCGACCATCGATAACTGTCATCTATAACTGTCGAAACTCATAATATTATGCTCTCTAGAGGATTAGTTCCAATAATTTTCTTAATTACGATATTGTAGTATTTATAGCTAGGTACCTAATATAGGTATAGGTACTTAGGTAGGTACTTGAAAAGTGACTACCTTAATTTCATCAGTTTCCGAAACTGAAGGAAGCTCGGTTCTATGATAATCCGCACGCTAAGTATGTCCGTGATGATCTTTGGAATTGATTGCAATGAGACTTGAGCCAACTAATGATCAGGACATTCAATAGGTCTTCCATGTTAAATTCATAATTTTCCATTTGATTTAATCAAATTCAGAATATTCCAAACCAAAATTCAGAGTTTTCTATTTCGAATTCAGATTTGTCTTCTTCAAAATTCCATAGCATAGATAGGTACGTGAAAGTTGAAAAATGAAATGTCAGCTTTAAACGAAAAATTCTGAATTTGATTTGGAAAACCTATAAGGATTCCACATTTGAGTATCGTAGATCAGTGCCTATGTCCAGGTCTATTAGTGCGACATACGACTGTACCTACCCTCTAGCGGAAATGGGCGACTCACGCTGATTGGGTATCACACTCAGCATGTATATCATCGCACAGAAAGTCACGTTGCTGTTTGGAACATCATCAGAAATGAAGGCGATTAACGTAACGACCACAGAGGATGCGGACGTAAACATAAGCACACCCACTTGTGAAATGATTATCTCATTAGTACTGTGACTTGCACCCTCCCAGTGGTTACACCGGGATCATTCATTAACCCTTATGTAGGCCATCAGACGATCATCTTGATGCTTAAGTGCCGATAAATCTTCTCGGATAGACATGCGATCGTTTTCACACTTCACGGTTTGATAGAATACGAGTGATTGTGAACGAGTGAATTGATTGTGACTCGTATCTTCATTGCGCGATGTTCCGTAGAAACAATGCTTATCTTTGTTTTCCAACGAACCAATATATTTGACGTTTACGCCTTCGAAGTGCAAGTTCAGCAATCCTTCACAAGGTGGACCCGGTGCTATTTTGAAAGACAGATAATGCCGAACATTTTTATCTCCAAAAATTCTGGAATGTATGAAACACGATGGGAATTTCGGCTCTGAAATATTCATTTCTGAATTCTTATATGAATACCATCTGATTCTCTTCCAAAAATAAGTCGATCCAGGTGGAAGAGGAGGTTGATAGTATTCTCTTATAGCCTATAACCTGGCTGGGAACTTCTCCATACTATTGCAAAAAACCTCATGGAAATCGTTGTAGCCGTTCGAGTGTGATGGAAACACAAGTTGTACACACACTTCACAACAAAGAAGCAATTTGGATGCCTATACCGTAGGTACAACCTTACACAGCAGTAAAAACAAGTGAGTTCTACCTACATCAAATAGGATCTACCTAAATGCATCTGCAAGGAGTATTAAAGCCGGCGGGTTCCTGTCCAGAGTAATAAACCATTCCGTGAAAAATTATAGTAACCTTTTGCTCCCTCACTACGGAAGAAATAACCACTTGCTTTCTATGTTTCTGAACTTTCTGAACAATCTTGGTTCCGCCTGTGTTTGTCGGTCTGCAGTCAATCACTTTCCCTGGCAAAACCCTATATACCTATGATGTTATGATCCTGATTTGAAGGCATTTTCAGGGATTGTGTGGGTTAGCCCTGTCGATCTCATCAACATAGGACCAATAGTACCTAGCTTCTGCGCATGCGCAAACGTGAATTTCGTGAAACTAAGATTTCACTCAAACTCAGTGTTTAGTTGAGGGTTGACTCAAGACCTATGAATTTCATCACGGTTCGATCAGTAATAGCTACTGCTCAAGCACAAACTTTAAATTTGTTGTCATAGGGATAGATCAGGAACAATTCTACCAATTTCGCTGAAATGTTCACTTAATGATTCTATACTTCCACTATACTAAACTGAGGAATCTATACTCCCCACCCATCTTGGTAGACGTTTTTTCCATGCTATCGGTGTCTCTGAAGTTGGAGCCTCCTCAAACAAAAAAATTGTGAAGCTGCAGTTGGGAACGTGACCCTGAGATCTACATTACAGTTAGAAACTTTTTGAGCCAAGTGGTATTTTACCCTAACTACTAGTAGCATACAAATATATTCCCTCAACAAATTCTTGAACATTTTTGTCTGATCCGGAGCCTAAAGACATTTTTATATAAATGAGAGACTAGGCTCCTGGAGATCAATGATCTCCACCGACTGTAGAATTAGGGCATAATAATTTATTGTACATAAATAATAATTTATCAATAAATAATTCAATAATTTACTATGCCCTAATTCTACAGTCAGTTTTACATGGGTAGCAGGCTTTTTGAAGGCACTGGTGAGATGTGTCCTTTGCATTCTAGGGCTACGGAGTGGTGTAGCGAAAACGGACACAACATACTCATTATGGCTCCTGACATTGCCCGGGGCAGATGAATTTATTGCACAACGGTATTGCCAGTAAAAAGTAGGAATACTTAGGTCAAAACTGCGACTAAGAAAGAATTTAAATTTGAAACCGATTGGTGACAGAGGCACCCGTTGGATACGGGGATGGCTGAAATGATGACAAAACGATCAGACGATGAACCTGCCCTTACCGACGGATTCGTTTCTGGTTTCTTACATAACGCCTTAATCAAGGATATATTGGGAAATGAATAATACCTATGGTTTCAAAATATCATCCAACTCTAACACGTTGGGCACAGTGAATTCAAGTTATTTGAATTTACAATGGGGTAACCTTCCCATCGATAAACTTCTCACTTAAATGAAGGTGAAATAGATGGTCACTCCCCACACCTATTGCTGTTATTCCGTCACTCAAGGCACACGATGTACAAATAATATCCATTCCAAAAATAGTAACGACCGGACTCAACCAATTGCCGTATTCAGTAGGTAATTTGCAGTTCCTTAGAAACCAAGGAAATATTAACATCTGGATTCCAACCAGAATCAATAACTAGTATTTGGATACAAAACACCAATAATCCGTTGGAATACGAATTGGAAACATTGTAGACTATCTAACGCAAACTGTCCTAAAACTATTCCTGAAAGAAGAGAATCTACGTTGTCGAGGGACTTTTTGAGGAATGTCTACAAAGCAGGGACTCATCCAATTCATTTAACTTTGTATAGTTGGCTTTTTATGGTTGTTATAGACTTTTTATAGATCTTAGAAGTTTGGGTGGCTTTATTAATTTTTCCGCTTGAGTGAACTAGCTGATTCTGGTTAGAAATAATTTTTATATTGGAAAACATTAATTTTGACAATTTGTCAATAATGACCCTTTGGAAGCCATATCACCTAACTAGAACCCAAAAAATCGAAGAAAAAAATACTGCACAGTATTATACAACGGTTTATTATTTTCTGTATAAAAAATCACCCACCTCCAAAAATCTTATTGGTAGGAATTATCGAGAAGGATCTACATCTACCGTAATATTAGGTATATGACGTTGATCACAATCACTTGCAAGAGCAACCATTCACTACCAACAAGGGCGAAAAACAGATAGAAGAGGTTGAAAAAAGAGCAGAAATACTAGTGTGAATCGCAAATGCTTCAGAGTATGGCAAATCTCATCTGCAGGTCAAATGGATTTTTTTTTCTTTTTTTCACCAAATCGAGTTTCTTCTTTGATATTATAATCATCCTTAGGTAGCCTTTGGTTATAAACAACCTATAACCCTCGGATAAAAATAATTACAGATAGGTACGTAGGTAGATATATTATGATGAACCCCATGATGTAATTACGGTTGGTAACTACAATAAAATCATTGATCTCAATAAAACAAAAGTGTGGGTTACAGATAAAATAATTAACCTTTGTGTAATAATTTCAGGCAGCTGATATCAGTCCAATTTTGTGGAATGAAAAAATCTTGATTATCGACTTCGCAGGTCATCCTTCCCGGGAAATGTCAAAGGATCAAATTACTGTACGGAAGTCGTCAAACAAGTCAAGTGATACGAATCAACATCGTTAACACTAACCAAATTTTTCCACATCAGATAATTAGTTTGAAATTCCAATTTACAAGTTATCATTAGGCACTTTGGGCGTTGTCCATGTTTCTCCCGTCGGATTCGCCTGTGATATCGGAGAGATCCACTTTCGCTGGGACGTAAGAAGGAACCTGTTGGCGAAGACCACAACTCTTGTCCTGTCCTCTCCATTTCTTTCACGTCTTTTTCCTTTCTAATTAAAGACTCTAACTGAAATCCCCACTCAGAGCAGTTTTAGAGCCTTAGGTAATTTTTTGAAAGTAAGAGACCGAAGTCCTATATATCGAAGTTATGTACCGGATTCCTTTCGGTACATCTTCCCCGGGATAGGGTCACTAAGTAATTGACCAACCTTCTTCCTTCCTGTTATGTGATAACACAATTTAGGTAACTAAAGATAAAAGCATTGTGAGGTTCAATGACCTTCTACATTTATTTTTCTCCTCACGTTTGTGAACGATGTTTTGTTGTTTCCCACTAGTTTGATGTGCTTGAGTTCTAAAATTGATTTACTTATTCAATTATTATCATTCTATCTGGATACCTTCTCATTAGATGGAACACAATTACTCATTGCTCAGTAGATACAATCACTCATTAGTCTTGTTAGATAGGTATAATACCTGCACACTACTTCCTAAGACAGTTACATCATAATGACCTAGTTGCCTGCTTAAAATCGTGAAATCAAGGTTCACAGAACTCTTTCCTTCCAGATTGGAAAAACTCAGGAGTTCTCTCCTCGTTCAATATAATCACAGACAGAGATATAAGGGGCAGCGAATTACCTCTTACTTCCAAGCCCGCGTATTCTCAAACCCCAAATTTCCATTTGTCGACCTCTAAACCATCAGACCCGACGATTGACTGGGATTCCCCTCTGTAATAAGAAGTACGAGTGCCTACTAAGTGCTACCTACTCCTGCGTTGTTGAGTCGGGTGAGGAAATTCAAAATTAATGTAAATCAATCGGCTTTTCGTGACATACCAACCGACGCTAATAAATATTTTAGTATACGGAATGAAGTCGAAATCTAGACATTATGAAGGCTCTTCTTTCAGAGATTACTAAACAGCGGAGAAAGACGAAATGAACTAGCTAATAATTATACGACCAGACATCAAGCCTGTTGCTGGAAGGCGTTCACCTCTTCGGCCGTCGGTCTTTCCTCTTCGGGAATAAGCTCAAATCTTTTCACTTTCGAGCCTACAGCGAAAACCGGCGACTGGATTATTGAGATCTGGTTTGAGGGCCGCGCCTCGACAGACACGCAGAGTCGGCGAGACAGATTCGTTGCGTGCGGTCTGCCGGCCGTTGCCTGGAAGAAGATTATGATCAGGAAGTTTCGATTACGAAGAGGCGAATCTGACGGCCAATCAGGAAAACCCCTTAGATTTTCTACCTGATTGTGAGGTCAGAATTTGTCTTCTGAATCCTTCGAATGCGTAGAACAACAACTGACCGATTGCCAAATCCGATATGTATACACAAGGAGGTCCATTTTATTGGGACCACCCGGGTATTTCCCGAACTAAGACGAGCTCTCAAAAATCAGGGTAGACGGATAATTGTTCAAGAATTATCACGTGGAAGCCAAATTTGAAATAAAAACGCTGTAAACTATTACACAACGGTTTATTATTT
>JAEMON010000009.1:5479680-5491321 GCA_030264115.1 Lygus lineolaris | reverse complement strand
TTTTTGAAAGCGGTTTGATCGCGGGATAGAGATTATTGGAGTCGAAGAGGAAGAATGAAGCTTACAGGATGAGGCTTGGGTATAGAACATACCAATCCTTGCCTGACTTTACACTTTGTGCATGTACTGTGCAGGAGCCAATAGGGCCAATAATGTTTAGTTGACTTTGTAATTCATCACTTAGGTAGTAGGTACCTACTGTTTTAAAACTTAAAGACTGGTTGATTTTTCCTACCATCATATCTCTTCGTTGTTGAAAAATGAGCTAGGCTAGGATGAGCTATGCTTGTCAGATCATCCCATAGCAATAAATAGATATTTGGGGATTGTAGGGAGCCATGGGCCCGGAAGTTATAGGATTAGGGTGCCCCAATTCGAAGAAGGTTGAGGACCACTGTCCTAGTTCTTGATCATATGTACTTATATCTATTACGCCTATTGGACTCCTAATGAGCGAGATGAGCTCGTTGGAGGGACAATAATTTAGACCTTGACTGACGACAGCGTGCGGAGAGATGCCATTCGAATGTTCGTAACCCCCGTGAACCTTCCTGCTCTACTTTCGTTCACTGATCTCTTTATTTTATATCGGGTAGGTCATAGCCTCTCAAACATCCATAACAAGTGAAGAGGATCTCCTTGGAGTAGTGCTCTGAAAGTAATTTTTTCTAATAATTGTAATTAAAATCATTAACCTGCGTATCTAACCTGCCTTTTTGATGTTTTTGCATGATTATGAATGGCTACTACCTAGTACTTAGGTACCTACAGTGCAATTAATTACTGATCCGAGATCGATGAAATTCATCGGGGATCATTTTGAGACAAACCTCCGACCAACCTCCGGATTTGAACGAAATCTGGTTATCAGTGGATTCGTAATCATAATAATCATGAAAAAATCTGTTCCTTGGTAAAATTCTCCTTCACACACCACGCACAGACGCTATGAAAGTCAAAGCGATGAAAGTCAAAGAAGCTAATCTGGACAATCCCTGGACATTATTAAAATAGCAGTAGAATATTTTGGTCATTCTGCCGGGACAAGGAATTTACCATAGAAAGACAAACTGACAGACTTGAAACCAAATTCATCCAAACAGCTGAGAGAGCTAGTATGAGAGAAACAAATTTCAATGAGGAATTCCAATGTGTTAGAATTTTGCATTTTCGACTTCAAATTCGGATTCAGCACCCTTGAAAACCCCTAAGTTCTCGCTTTCAACTCAAAATGTTCATCAGGTTGCTGTAAAACGTGTGAGAACGTCACGCATGACGTCATAATGTTCGGAGGAGCGGAGGATGCCCCCAAGTCATCATCATCTGTATAGATTTTACGGCACTCATTTTCGCTCACTTCCAACCATCGGATACCCTACATATAGCACCTTTTTGGAAAGCTCTCGCCGAAATTTTTCAGTTTACCGAATAAAATCGAACTGCCGGCCATTATGAGGACAAACCCTTTTACGACTTCTTGCACGAGCATTAGGTTACCGTAGGTAGGTACCTTCAGTGTTGAGGAATGCTAGGAAGCAAAACGCTCCTGCTCAAACTAATTGTCTACGATGATAACAACCTTAGTGAGTGAGTGAGTGAGTGATTTAATATGTTACGATTGACCAAAAATAAAACAGCAAGTTCCAAGTTGGATGTGTCATTGGATCCAATTATGGATGAATAATCCATGGAATACATTGCTCGGCCCTGGTATTATATTAGAGCGAATTTGAACCGTGTTGTAGTTTGGTGGTTTGACGATTTATACATTTTGGCGTCACTCTGATGGATCCTACTGTGACGAAATTCTAATGGGACCATCCAGAAACTATCTCCGAACTACCATACGAATTTGGACGAATTTGGACCATTGGGTTGCGAGTTGCGGTTCGACGGTTTCCACATGATGGCGCAAACGCAATAACTATAATATTGATCCGTATGCGACGAAATTCAAATGGGAACATCTAGTAACCGTCCCCAAACTACTACCAAATTTTGGGCGGGTTTTTACCATTGGATTGAGAGGTGTGGCAAGTTCGGCGGTTTTCAAATTTTCAGTCTCAAAAGTATTGCAGTCACAAGGAATAACAGTCAATAACTCCTCGAACAAGGTCAAGTTACGATCATTATATTTAACTGCAGTGGAGTTAGGTGGTATGTAGGTAGGTATACTTGGGTAGGTATAGGATATCGTAAATCCATATCGAGGTCAGTGTCAGTGACGATTAAAGCATGGAATGAAACACAACCACACACGTGGCTTCAAGGATACGATAGGAGTATCCATGCAAATAGGTTATTTTTCCGGCTGCCATCCCAACCTATCTACACAACCTTACTTCTCAATGAACATAGATAATTTGGCTGTTATGAATATAGTGCGACTTCCACACTGATAAATAGTATTTAGGTACTTGATTATTTTATATACCTGCCAGTAAGGGAAAGTGCAACCGCCTTCTTCATCGTATTGATGAGGTAAGATTCTTATTTCTTGTCTTATATTCATCATTTTGACTTCTCTTGAAGGTGGTTATGACGGCTTATGGAAAAGAGTTGTCACCAGAGCGCCTGACTACCTTTTTTTAAAAGAGGTAGGTACCTACTAAACCATAGATTTCCATAAGAAATTAACTATTTCGATCCCCTTATAAATATCTTGGATGGACCTCCTGTTGCAGTGGGGTTTTGAACAGCAAAATATTCAAAACGTCGTCCAACGCCTGCGGAATGTGGAAATCCTCACGCAATGCTTTCGTGTACTGCATATCCATTGATGCCTTCGATCCTATTTTCATCTTTGGATTTTTAGATCTTCATTCTATAGGTACCCGGATATTTTAACTCCCCAACCTCCCTAAAAATCATACTTCGGCTCAAATTTGACAAGTATTCAAGATGGCCTCCTTTTTTTTCTACGTTTTGAGGAATATTTATCTGGTTCTGTTCAGTTTAGATCATGTTTGGAAGCGTCATAGCCGCAAAATCCCTGATTTTGTTGTAATACAAGTAGATTGTAGGTCGATATTTTATTATTAATTGACTGTCAACCATTTTTAAATCCACATTATGTTTCCTCACAAGGTACCGAAGATGCAAGTTCATGCAAGGAAAAAAGAAAAAAATGTCCTCCAAAATCAGAATTTGACCTTGATGTTTGCGTTCCAAAGCTTTGTGAACAATTTTGGTTCCTTGTCTGTCTTCGGTAAATTACTTCTCCCGAGCAAAACTGAAGTAACCAATCAATATTGATGGCATTTTTAGGGACTGTGCATCATGTTAGCCCCTAAAATGGCCCTAAAATCACCACCAGACCGATGTGCGCATGCGGAAAATGAAATAAAACAAAATAAAAAATCAATAAAATAAAATTCCAGGGACATCGACTTCTCACAGTGTTATGCCCTGATTTTGCTCAAATTATGAGCGTGGTCCCATGATGATTCCTTATGGATTGTATCGCGATTGGATAAGTGATAGCCACTGGGAATGCGCAAACTTGAAATTTATTGTCACAGGCAAACTTCAAAACTATTGGACCAATTTAGATTAAATTGTTGGGGTAGTTGGTGGCTCGCCTCAGGATTACTGCCTAAAAATGTCATTGAATTTGGACCATAGCGACTGAACATACGTGAATTTGAACACTGTTGTCTGGAGCAAAACTCCAAAACTATACGGCCATTGAATTATTGGGTAATTATTTTGATGGAAAAATAGATATAATAATTCAGGGATTGATAGGATTGGCAGCTAGACTGACCGGTTGCAGCCACGTGAATTTATTCTTACTTCCGTGATATGATATTTGAGGATGCTAAACTGCCCACCAAACATGACAGACGTTTTCACTGATCCATTCACTGATTGATTGGCCGGTTGACTCAATTTTCAGCGGCCACTGCACATCGCCTATTTTGACGTAAGGGTGCACCACTTGCATTACCATAATGTGCAGTTGAAGTCACATCACCTGTCACGCGAGTTTCATAATCGGTCACGGTTCCAAAGCGCTTCCGTCCCTCAGGTAACTTCTCTTGAACCCCTGCGTTTACCTTCCTAGGCCATTAGACTGCCACCGAAGAACAGTTCAACCAGCCCACTTAGTAGGAGACGCGGCGTGACGTACATATGGAATTCGATGTTTGTGTTTTGCGAAATACGTCATCAAAACAGAAAAAAAGTGGGTCGACGATTTCCGACGTGACTAGAAAACTGACAATGTCTAACTATGATTAATACACGAACTGACATTGATGGACCGCAAGGTTCTAGCAATTTTCCTCATGGGGATCATCATCCCTCATCATTCACTGAAATGAGGTCCACGTATAAATTATGTTTGCTTCTGTCAGCAAGCTTACAGAGTTGAATAAAAGAGGCAATAAAAAATGAAATGAACATCACGGTGCTACATTCTAACATGATTTCCTTTGTTTAATCTAGTTTGGAGACCAGAGATCGATTATATTTCTATGCCCTCTGGTTCTAGAATGAAACCAGTTGAGAACCACCATTACCGCTCGCTGAATGACTCACTATCTACTCGATATCCAGCACACCACTTTTGTATACATTTTTTAAATTAATTTTGTTTGTTGTTAATTCAAATTAGTTGCAAATGTCTATAATCGACTGAGACCATCCGTATTTCTGTAGGACCAGCCACTGCTCTCCAGAAGGGCCTAATTGCTTAACCGGAAAATATTACGAAAACACGATTGTCAGTAGCATTTTTTTAACATATCCAAAGTAAAATATTATCAAAACCATTTTATAACCATTATGTAGGTATTTTGGTTACTATATTTTGGTTTTCATAATTGTCCACCGTCTATTCAAACGTCATCTAACAAAATGGCGCATCTACACTGCCGTGAGAGAGGAAAACAGCTTAAGTAAAATTCTGGATGTCCAAAAAATATCTGACGGATTTTGATCTCATCACTCCATTAATCGAATCCAGTTTACCGATATTTACGTACAAGTCCACATTTCCTATCGCTTGATAGGTTATTTGCCAATAATTCTGCTGATATCGATTAAATACAGGAAAACATTGTTTTTACTTCGAATAATCGTAGCTCAGCTCTCTCTCCCATATTAAAAACCTATCCAATAACCAAAAATTTCGCATCGGTTTGGAGGAAAGACCACACGAGCTGTTTCTCCTCCACAACATACGAAAATAGAAAGAGCTTTTCAATCCAACTAGTTGCTGTTCAAAAACTTTCTTAAATTCAGTGGAAACAGCTTAGGATCTAGGAAAAAAACCACTTGGCCAAAGTCCAAACGTCTCAGAGTCTGAGAACAAGTCGAACAATTAGGAGGAAAAACCGCTTACGTTTAGATACCTACATCTACATGTTTTCCACTACTTTTATTGCGAAACTTCTACTACAGTTATTTCCGCCAAATTTCAGAATTTTTCCAAATTTTTTCTTCTCAAGGTTCGACAGAACAAATAGAGGGGTACATGACAATTTGCGAAATTGTCGGTTTTGCAAGTCCTGATTTGTTGGATGGGTACTGCCGCTTATGCAACATCTCTTGCTCTCTTGGATATCCGGGTCCAAAAAAGCTCTAATCCTTGTCCGGAATGGAGTAAAAGACGAAAAATGACGTGAAAAAGAAGAAAAGAATAGATTCTACGTACCTATCATGGTTAAAAACAGCAAATTTTATGCTTTGTGTAGATAGGAAGGGGGTATTGATTTTATTTTTATTTATTGAAATAATAATCATTGTAGGTACCTAAAATACTAGGAGAGCAGCTGTTGGTCTCATCCAACGGATATATTTAAATTCCTACATTCACTTCGAAGTGGTTTTCTGTTCGATCGTTTCTTGTAGTGTTTTTTGTCAGAATATTTCTAGAAGATATTTTTGTATAAATAACCGTAAATGATCCATGGTAGGTAAATGTAGTTGTTACGCGGAATTCTCAATATGAGCTCAACAGCCAGCTGACAGAAGATGAGACATGCATTAAATCTAGGATCTTTATATAATACTGTTCAAAGGTCTTAGTCTGGATTAGGTACCTTATGTCATTTGGTCGGTATGAAACTTATCTTACCGTCGTCGTTGTTATTTGGGTAAACTTTACCAGTTGGGAGGGAGTACGTCGTTGTGATGCTGGTAGTCTGTCAGTTCCGTACTTCCATCTCCTGAGTTTGAAGGCTGCTCCGGTAAATTGACATCGCCCAATTCATATACGAGAATACGAGCACTATTTTTGAAATATGCTTGAATCAAATATTTACAATGAGTTTAAGCACGCAGCACAGCGGTTAATTCAGAGCAACGACAATAAAGTGAGGGTATTATGAATTTAACATAGAGGTGTATAAATACAATTAGCAAAAACTATAGGTATGCTCAAAATTCAGAGATCAACTGGCTTCGACCAAAAAGTCTGTTGTATTCTTTATTTTCTCAACTTTGTAACGTGACGTGAAAATACCGTTGGTCAAAGCAATTAATTTTCAAGAAGACGAGACATGCCATAATTAGAAGTCGTTATCTGAGCCCAGTATCGATAACATCATTAAAATACTATGATGTTAGGTACCTTGATTTTGATTATAATGATCCTTTTCTCTAACAATTCCAACTTTTTTTTGTGTTTATTTAGAAACTTCAATTCTTCTCATTTAAGTAATCGGTATTTTCATAAATATGACGCCTCACCGTCCCTTCCGACAGGAAAAACACATCCAAATCAAATTTCATCAGCTTTCCAACGTATGATCAACTTTGATTTTTACGGTTTTGATTGATGAGAAAATTGGTGGTGTAAAAAAGGTGATATCCCAAAAGGGTCTAGTGCTTTTGGTTATAATATGACTTATTAATCAAAACCTGACTATGTTCTGAGAAGTTAAGTAGATACTCATATAAAATCATTCCCCGCCGTGAGAGGAGCCATAATTACTCGTTGAGGTAATTTTTCAACAGAACGCATTATTATTCTGCTTACCCAAAAGTACTTTATATAATTATATTTCATGTAGTACCTCAGCATGAAACAGGCACTCTTGTACCAATTCCAACTATTTCGTTTTTGGAATTAACCACTGTGCACCGTACCTAGCCACTTGAGTGTCCAAACGTACTTAATTGAATTTCGAATAAATTGCAGCCAACAAGCACAGCAGAACCTCACTTTCTAGAGAAATGAACTCACTTCATCCATGCGTTATATCCAGTCTGCTTCTTTCTTGAAATTCCACAAGACATACTCGTACTTGCCAGTCAAGAATGTCTGTTAGTTGATGAGTCACTTCAATCGATGGTTTTGAAATACATAGAACGCAGTCTCAAAAGATGAGATGTCTCAAGAATGTTAGTTACTTGAAACAGTTGGAAAAATTAGCTTGGAATGCAAATTTCCAATCTTGTGCCTCAGAATTTTAATTTTCAGAATGACTATTTAGGGGTTGCACCTCCAAATTCAAAGCATAAAAATATACTTGTATCAGGAGTCTTTCTGCTAGCTCTCTGGTAGGAAGCTGCTGGAACCCTCCACTATCGATCTGAGGTGACTAGAGTCCCCAAGTGCTTCAATCAACATCACCTCAGTAATGTAAGAACGTTGCAACTACTTCCAGCAGCTTCAAGTCCAGGTAAATTCCAGCCTGCTCGCTGCTTCACAAACAGACACGTGTTCCTTCTAATGTATGATATCAATCTAGTTATCCTTTTGACAGAAATATTTTCCATTATTTGGTCAAGATGCTGCCTAGGATTGTAGAAAGAAAAGAAGAAACGACTTCATTCTACTTTTAATATCACGTGGGCATCTTCAAATACTACAAGAACAACATTAACCAGAGCATTGACGGTTGTGTCACAGCTGTAGTAGTTATCTGACACGAAAAGAGTTTCTTCTTTCCTTTCTACAACTCCGCGCTTCATCCCGACCAAACAATGGAAGATACTACTAGAACGGCCGACAAAAACTACCACATCTGACAGAAAAGGTATTCAAGAACCCTCAGTAACAGCAGATAGCTGTCAGTAGTATGGTATCTGTGTGCTATACAGATGTTTTCCCATATCATGAGTTTCATGGCAGATACTACACTATACATCAATAGGAACATCCATCTATACCAGACGATTGCTAGGAAAATGGCATTAAGTTGACATAAAGCAGCTGGAAGCAGAGATAACCGTATTACATCAATGCAAATATTTTGGATGTAGCTAGGTATACCTGAGGTCGAAAATGGCAACGTCTAGCGGATACTTTTAATAATAATATAATCTGCCCTCACTGACAAATTATGTTCCTACTGAGCTGGGAAAAAGCATATTCCCACCAGAGAGGCAGGACATGACCTTCATGGTTCTCGGTTCTAGCACAGTTTGTGGTAACAGTCCCGTTGAACTTACAGCACGGTTGGGTATATCGCTGTAATCTCATTAGATTGATCTGTAAATTCATCCGACCACTGTTCCACACTCCGAACTTTTGCGAAATTAATTTAGAAGGGAAAGCTCACCCGCAAATAAGAAGTAGCTTTGTTGTATCCCAAAAGTTCATCGGGGCTGTTAGGTACCGGACTACGCTAGAATCAATCGGCTTCTTACACGCTTCTACCGCGGCGTAGGCTAGAGTGAAAGTTAGCTTTGCATAAATCGTTGAACGTTCAAACCAACTTGAGGGACAGACTACGGATATTGTTCAACTCACTGATGTTGGGAGTGGTGGTGGCCCATATTCATCTGGCGGTGGCCCGTGCTCATACGCACTCAGTCTGTCCTTGGCCTGTTTGGTGTCACCAGCTCCTGAAGTTCTCCGATTCCTTAGTAGTTCTTCTTGTCGGATGGCTTCGTCCACGATGGCCTCGAGCATTGCTTGGTCCCTTTCGCTAAGAGCCGCCCGCTCCTGCTCGATGGCCTCGCCGATCTCTAGTGCCTGGTCCACTTCATCCTTATTCCCGCTGTCCAACACGGCGCCGAGAGATGTAGGCCAGCCGGTGACGAAGGCCAGTACCAGGACAGCGATCTGAGAAAATAGAGGTCTCATCAGTTTCAGACACCGCCAACGATTAGTTCTGTGATATCAACAAAGAATTGGGTTTACAACTAAGTAGATTATTATGTTGTATGAAGCGCATCCTGCTCAATTTTGGAGGGATCTCGATGTTCTCGACATGCTAATAAATTCCTAACTTTGATGAACTGGGGAAGCAAACATTATCAAATTTAAAATAAATTCAGTAATTACAGGAATAGTATCTTTCTCGCGGGTTACCTGCCAGCTTTTTCATAAGAATATTCACTGTATGAGTATTTTTCATGGAATATTTGAAATTAAAACCACTTCTTAGGTACCCATCTACCTATTACGGATGAAAACCAAACGCCGAAAATCATGGTTTGTTTCAAAATAAACTACGCGATATTCACTCTTCCGGACTTGTGACACGGCTCCTTCTTGATGCCGGTCCCTCTGAGGAGAGTGCAGCGTTGTAATCCTTGACTGTAGATTACATAAGTTAATCAAGGAGGAGCCGTGTCACAAGTCCAAAAGGGTGGATATCGCGTGGTTGTTCTGCCTTCAAATCAGCTCAGTAAATAAATAACCCACAAACCCCTAAATAAGTTGCAGTTATGAGGATGAAACCTATGTACGTCTTCGAGTTTTAGTACTTACGAGTAGAAGATTGTGAAGGCAGAGTGAAAGTACTGCTATTTGTGAGGTAGGATTTGGGATTGATGGTTTTTGCTCATGTAATGCGATACTTAAACTCACGATTACCGTAATGGTGTGAAAGCTTCCAGCTATACGTAAAATTGATTACAGATAATAAAATATATGTCAGGAGGGCGCTTACGTAAGACTTCTCAATCTTTGAGGTGGAACAAGTTGCGTTCATTTCGTGTATTCATGTTACCATATTAAGGCAATTGTTAGTAGTCGAGAGTATCAACTATGTGATTATCTTTGTATTAGTTCTAGGCGTTAACCCGTGCGTAGCACGACGCTCTCAGATAACTAGGTCTCTATTGGTGTCCACACCAGCAATAATATGATCTATCCTGCTCGCTTTGCAGCCGATGTTGATATTGTAGATTGTATTAATTTAATTGTGGGCTGTATCTTATTCTTGTAGTAAGCGTACTGTATAAAAGATAATAGAGAATGATAAGAGAGAAAGTACTAAAGTTCATTCAAATGAGATATATATTTTTTGTAAATGTGGTAGGAAACAATGAATCATTACGTAGTCGTTGGAACACACTCTTTCCACCAATATAAAAATATTAATTTTACCAAAATTATACCTTGAGAAGATAATGAGCTTGTGGTTAATCGGATCGCGTCACGGAAAATAAAATTATGGAATAATAGAACCTGAGATCGCGATTGTATGCTGATGTCATGGTGCAATAAAGGGGATTCAAAATAAGTGGATTATCCACCAATTTTTAGCAAAATCGGTACCTACGTTATACCGTGTAAAATTAATGTTTGGAGGAGTTACACATTCGCGAGTGCGTAGTGGCTATTGATCCAATTACATCGATCAAAATCGGTAAATTTTAGAGGTTACGAATAGACGTGTGGCAGGTATTTGCTGTCACTCAATCAGACAAATACCATCACTCTGACAGCCTGGCTACCACACATAGGCTACCTATACAAAACCATGATAAATTTATTGTTAAGGAATGTCTAAAACGTAAAATGAGAGTGGAAAGTTTCGGGCTGAAAAAATTATCACCTCCCAAATTAATGCTTCCTCTGTGCTTGACTCGCAGGAAGTTGTTATCAAGGTAGGATTATAACGTGAAACAGATGAAATACCTGTCTTAAATCTACGATTTCCTGATTGGGATGGTTCTTTTTAGAACAATGAATACAAACTAAATCACTCGCGACGAAGTTGTGGAAACCCATTTAAATAAAAAGAAAACGGAGTTAAATAGAAAAACGTAGTCTATTTCCACGAAAATAATGAGTTACAAAGTTATTAACCGGTTATCAAACTTATTAGCTTTGTAACTCATTATTTTCGTGGAAATAGACTACGTTTTTCTATTTAACTCCGTTTTCTTTGTATTAAGAATGAATAAATGGGAAAAAGAGGCTTTGGGATTGTCCGGGATTACAACAGTCGATTCTGCAGCTCAGTCACACGCAAAAAAGACAACCCTAGCTTGGCAGCCTCCTTGGACCACTCATACCACAGTAAAACTAATTAAAATTAATATTCATACATAAATATATACCTACCAGAGAGCTACATCACCAGAGCCCGTCAAATTATCATCAATTTATTTTTACCAAAGTATGATATTTTGTCATATTTATTGTCTGAAATGGTTGTTTCCTTGGTGGTTTTATTTTTATTGTGGTTTTCTGGTCACCCGAATGCATTAGTAATCAAATGACAATTATCGCCAACGCCATGTGTATGAAGGATTTCACCGTTCATAGTTAATTTCTTCCCAGATTACTATGACTAACTAGACAGAACTAAGGAAGTAATTTATCTGGGAACCCTTTCTCCTGAGTTCGCTGCTGTGATCGGCACGTTCACCACTAACTGCTGCCAGTCTCCCTCGTATTTGCTTTCTCATGGTGCCACTCATCAATCTACCACTAGTTGTCCCACGATGG
>JAEMON010000009.1:5214289-5227139 GCA_030264115.1 Lygus lineolaris | reverse complement strand
ATGTAGCTTTCTGAACCGTTTTGGTCTTACCATTTTGGTTTTAGCCCCCTGACAGTCCAATATCAATTTCATCGACGTCGGACCACCAGTAGCGCGTACGCATGCGCAAACTTCAATTTCCTGTATCCTGGGATATTAGTTCCTGGTGGACCGATTTTGCTCAAATTTAGGTGAGGTAGGAACTGTGGGGTGGTATTTTCAAAACGCTCGAAATCTTTGAATAGGTAGGATGGATTATTCTAAATTTAATCCATCAATTTTAAATATCAACAATCACATTTTTAGCGAGGAAAGAGACCTCGCGGAGCACTTTGGATCAACCGTTTGCTCCCAAGAAGGACGTGTCGAACGGAAGAATCATACTTTGCGTCACGGCTGCACCGACTTCCGTGATTTTTGTATGTGAGATGATGTGTTCTTGGTTTGTTCTTTAAATGATTCAATGTTCTGAATTCTGCGACATAGTGACTAGGTATTGGTTACCAGTTCACATGTCACTGCCCCATTTTACGCCCATCAGGCTAACTGGGAGCAACCCATCCTGAGTCTCCTTCTAGTTAGCCAGGAGACAGCGAACTTGTAAGTTCATTCCATATTAAAGAACTAACTACTCCCTTACCCTCGTGGTTCAATCCTTGAAATAGGTATTCACCATTTTAATCATTCCCTCCACTCTATTGAAAACGAGCCTAACAACTTTGTGATTCAATAAACTAACACAGTAGATAGCTACTCATTGTATTTCTGTTGCACGAACCACCTACCTACTCCGATATAGAACTGGGTACGGTGGTTCGTGCAACAGAAGTACAATGAGTCGGTATCTACTGTGTTAGTTTATTGGATCACAAAGTTGTTAGGCTCGTACATTACAATTATCTGCCCCTTTAATTTGCTGCCACTTCTTTTAGGCATTTCACCGATGATAAATTCGATTTTTATTCCTTCTTCATTCCCTCTGGACAAAAGTTATCACCGCAGTAAATGTAGAAGAACTCCGTTAAAGTTCATTAAAACTCATCTTTTATGCAACGTTCTACCTTCTCCATAATCAAATTTCGCTCTTCCTCTCTTCACTTCTTGGTAGGTAATGATTAGTTCTCTATTGAATACATTCAAACTTTACTTTTAACAGTGGTTGAGCTGAGTGTTTTATACGATGAAATTTATTGTTGTTTTCCTATTTCCACGAAGGTATTATCATATTGTTCATTCAAATTTCCATGCAGCATAGTGTTAATTGAAAGAGGAGCTAAAAATCGTAGCTACTTTAGCTAACTAATGTACAACTCAAAATTTGTTTGTTCCTTAGATGCAAAGCCGAACCGACCTATTTCTACATCTTTCTTTTCTCAAATTAAGAGCTAGTTCCGGATTGAAATTTAGGCTACTTTGAAAATCCGTGGACGACCTCTTCCATCTCGAACAATGCTTTCCTTAGCAACGTTGAGTGAGTTTTACAACTTCCATAACTAGGGTAGGTTCGCGTAATTTCAAAATCACGTAGTGTTATCCGTCAAAATGAACTTTACGTGACAATGCCAACGGCACCAGATAGGTATATTTTAGAGTTGAGCCGTTTACAGTTTTAAGTAATGCAGTTGATACCCATGTAATGTTGTGCATTAATTCGTAAGAATGACACGTTTGAAAATTGCGCTATTGAAGTTCCAACTTATTTTAGGAGTGCTCATCAAGTTCCTCAGAGTCTTTTAGTAAAATTCCATCACAAAGAAAGCCAGTATAAATTAATCAGGGTTAGAATTGTTTATTGTTATTTTAAATTTGGATTACCCAGGTACTTACTTATTGTTTATGGTACCTAGTGATAAAAATAATCCCGTTGACAAACAGTAGGAACCTAAAGGAAACCAGGAGTTCTCGCCTATACCTACGAAGTTGTGGAAACCCATTTCAATAAAAAGAAAAGGAGTTAAATAGAAAAACGTAGTCTACTTCCGGGAAAATTATGAGTTACAAAGTTGAATCGATTTCGACGGTTAGGCCAAACAATAACTTAATTTATTGTTTGTTACTGATGATGGCCTAACCGTCGAAATCGATTTAACTTTGTAACTCATTATTTTCGTGGAAATAGACTACGTTTTTTTATTTAACTCCGTTTTCTTTTTATTGAAATCGCCTATACCTATATGTAGGGCTCCCAAGGAGAGAAGATATTTGGGCTCTAAGGAGGGAAAAAAAAATCTATGTTTTAGTTTTGAATGGATTTATCGACGACATGAAAGTTGGTTTCAGTAGCAATGTGTTTGTTGGGTGATAGGTCAGCTATCATTGGAACAATCGCCTTGTCGCACTTTGAGGCAATCTATCTGGTTTCTCGTCAGTTCTGGTTTCGTCAATTCGTGTTCAAGTAGATGTAGCCTACATCCACTACAAGTATAATTATGAGATTATATGAGGTCGTTCCGGATTCCACACTCTACGTAAGTACATATAGGTATATCTTCCATTAAACATTTAACCCAAATACATCGCTTCTTGGTGTCTTTCTGCATTGACCCAAACCCATAAAATTTTCAATGGTAGCGTTAGCGTATCATCTGCTTAACCCAAAGTCACTATGTTTTTTTCGCTCCCTCAAACTCAACAACGCTAATTTATGGAATTGGAGATAAATCTTGCAAAATATCTTTACCCGATGTTCAGTACGTAACTTGGTACTGTTATCTTTTCAACGTTATTCTTTTTTCACCACTCATTGATCACTCTTCTCACTAAGTACTCAAAAGTTGCTTGATTTGAAAAACAGACTGTAAAAGAGTATAGTGCGATGATGAGGGTCTTTCACGGTCACTAATAAAAGAACCTCTTTTTGATACTCTCCAAAGAGAAACTGAATATTCCATGAAAGTTAATAGACCGAACGAGGATTTTGTCGTTTTTAGTTTTTGGCGTGCAAGTTTTGAAGGGGTTCCTTTACTTTCCGGTTTACAGCTTTCAAACTGATCTGAGGTATTCATCTTCCTTCAGCGTCCTCTACCTACCTATTCATTATGCATGCTCCTGTTCTTGCGATTAGAAATTAATATAGAACATCTGGAACACCTCTGGCAAAGTGCGATAAATATTAAGCATAGAAAGGATTAGTTCCTTCAGAGCTTCAGAGACAGTTCAGTTTTTCGGCCATGGTTCATTTAATGAATATTACCCTGTTGATTCAATGGATGATCGGAGAATGTCTAGAGTTTTCAGCTGAAAATAGTTGCTTGAAAACTGGAGTGAACTTCCTGCGTCCGTCTCAATTATAGATGGCCACTAGAGAAGGTCAGAGGCCTGCAGAGGGTCCACCCTTTATCCACTGTTGGAGCAAAAAGGTACATTACAAAATGTGTGTTTTTTTTATTTTTATTAAAAGCTGAATAATTGTATCGTATTTTTCACTCCCAGTTGTTCAGAGAGATGAAAGATAGGTAGAAAGATTGGAAAAAAAAAATTTCACTCAAAATCACACAATATGAGAAACATAAAACTGCTGGATTTCCTCAACCTGTCCGTCTTTGATGGTTTTACCTTACTTCAACCGAACGATTCACCCTCTGATTTCATCTCTATCACCCAAATCGATACAGAAAGTTCAGTGAAAAACTTTCCTCACTAAAACTGATAGAACGGCACGAACTTCCATGACTTGCTATAATAATAGTTCGTTTGGATAACCATCGAAATTCAGATGAGTAATAGAAGTCGAAAAAAGAGATTGGATCAGGATTTTGAACGAAGAAAAATTGGAGAAAGGTTCTGTACTGCATCTGTTGTCCCACCCTGTTTCCACAGCTTCTCTTTAGAGTTCTGAATAAAGGAAAAAGTTGGTCGAGAAAGGAGGGTGGGGGAGAACGAAAAATCAACAAAACTTTCGCGTTCTTTTTGTAGAGTTTGCTAAGAAAAATAAACTGCTTTGTGCCCGAGGGTTACAAATCACTATGTGATCCAAAACGGGGGGAATACATAGGGCTAAATTACGAGATGATGAATACAGTTTGGGGAGCCTGTTGGTTTCAGCGCTGTTGGCGGGCGGGGAGAGATGTACGGCTTGAGGAAGACCAAGTTTTCTTGAAACCATCTGTCGCATGGGTTGTTATCCTTGCGATAAGTCCGTCCCCTTATATGGGAATTAGATGCTATCTTTCTTCCATCCTTTACAAGCAGTTTCGATCAATATTTGATATTGTCAGCTCAAATTCAACCACTGGATGCTGCTCAGATATAGGAATAAATCTATAAATGAATCAGAGGATAGAATACTCTTGAAGTAAGTATGTAGAACGAAAAAGTTCATAACTGGCAAACTTCCAAAAACGTTCGAACTCCAGCTGGATCCATTTCCTCACACAATATGGAAATAATTAGTCTCTTCAAATTCAAAGGACATAATCTATATATTTACCTGATTAATATAATTTAAAATAAGATCAACAGTAAGAAAATAGTAACACGTTTTCAAATGATAATTTTCCACCAATGAGCAGCTGTATCAGGATAAAGTACTGCTTCTGCTTGGAATGATGCTTGTATGTGTAGGCATCTATTGACCCTATTTGGTACATAAGGTACATTTTCTCCAACTTCCGTGTAATAAATTTGTGTTAAGAAATTTTGATAACACCTGTTGACTACATTCATTCATTCCAAGTTTTGAAATACAAACAACTTCACGAATAATATATTAGAGCGGAAATATCAATTTCGTAGTGTCATTCACTCATCCATTACATATCTTTAGTTTCTTACAGTATCTTCTTTGGGTGAACCCCAACTATCTGCTTACAACTAAACCTTTAGTTTCCTCATGCTTTCGTTTTTTCTCGTCTTCTGTTAACTCCTTATTTTCCTCTTTTTCCTCCACTTGTTTTGCTACCACTGTAGTTGGTTACCAGGGAAGCTAAACTAATGTCTAATATTAAGCCTCAGATCTGACATTCTCTGGGCCTATTTTGACCAAGTGGTTTCTGTTAATCTATGCTTGTGACAAATAATGGCAAAGCCTGGCATGTTGTGCCTTTTAAACCCACAACGCTACAATGTGTTGATGGTTTGAAAAGGGGGAATCGCTCTTGTAAGAATGTTTTGATGTTCTTCTAACAGTGAGAGGAGCTGGTTTTTTAAAAATATATATACCAAGAAAAAAGGACTAGGGCTCAACCCGAAATGCTTCACCCTAAAACCACCTATTCTAGAGTCATGGACTGGCGATGGGGCGATGAGTTGTTCCGCCGACCAACTTTCACATTGAAACCATCCCGGCTCTCGAAGCGTCCTCTCTCGCCACTCACTTCAACCAAGAGGGCCCAGACGCACGTGCAGTACCGTTTGTGCGGCACGCCCACCTCGTTAAGGATTTTTTATCAATGTATATATATATATTTTAACGATGGCCTCTCACAGTCCCAAACGTCTTGTACCTTCAGGTCTGCCAACAAACCTGGACTCCCATCTATGTTTTGGAGCAGAACAGGCTCTTTGCACACTCCCGTCCAAAACTCCACCCCCGCTCGGCCCATAAACCTACTATCGTGATCCTCTTTCACCACTCATATTTTTTTCAGTTTAGGGCATGATTTATCCGCCCTTATGCCCTCAGCTCCATGGGCTATTTGGACCAATCGCAAGAAGTTTGGAGTCCTTTTGGTTCGCACTATTCCAGTGTCAATACATTGTGAAATTGGCAGAACGAAAGGTCAAAGTGGTCCTCCAAGGGGATTACGGCAAGCCTTTTTGACGATCCTTTAGTGAGATGGATAGTTCGTTTCTGTCGAAGGGATCGTGTAGGGAGGATTACGTCGCATGTGGTCTGATGATCCATCACTCTACGATTTGAAGCTTCTTCTAGTAGCTTCGAGGCCATCTGCTCTTCATATTCAGGCACATTCAGGGTAGTGTCACTCTTGATCGCTTCGACGATGTTGGAAGTTGCTCTATTCGAAAGTGGGGAGGGTTCGTGCTGCTTCTAGGACGGGATTCTCGAGTGCCAACCCTACAAGTCGTGTTGGAAGTTCGAGAAGTTTCTTCAGTTATGCCATGCACGCATCTCAATCCAACACTGCCTTCTCCAGTATGGTGTTTGTCAAGAGGATGTACTCTTGTTCAGCGCCTGATGCACATTCAAGAGCATTGATGAAGGCTGTGTGGACTGCTTGGGGGCTTTTTTCAGCTGCACCTGCCATCCTTCCCACACTTTCAGTCCAGCCAGAATCTTTCCCTCATATAACCCTATTTCAGACCTTCTCTCTGTAAGAGGGTGAGCCACCTCCAGATATTCGAACAGTATCGGAAGATTGATGTTCGTTGAAGAAAATTTAGATTTTTCTTTTAAATTCGCATTAGATTGTTCATTAAGCGTTGATTTGTTAGCCTCATTTTAAAATGGCCCGATGCCATCTTTCTTTGTTCATCCAGTGACTATTATCATTACAGACAAAGATTTATAGGGTACTACTCGTTGGCATTTCATATAAGATGTTATATTTACACACAGCTGTTCTACTTCTTTGACACCCAGTTACTTCTAGCGCTGTGTCCCCGGATCGCCATGAGATGGTTTTGACTGGAACATCAAACGAAGAAATAGTCAGGACACATAAAGCCGGCGTTAGATTTGTCAAGACAAAGCACGGTGATGGGGAGTGCCTGAAAACACGAATCCCACGGAAGGGAAGTTATATAAGAAATTGGATGGAGGTTCGAGTGTGAAGGATTGAAAGACGAGCTGGGGATGATATTCAATCATTCACCTCAAGGAAGACGGAGGAGGTTGAATCGATCCTAAGGCCAGCGAGTAGTTTTATCCTGAAGAGGCGGAATTCATCCTTACCAGGGGGGCTCCAAAAGCGTATTCTCGCTTCCATTAAAATCAAGAATCACGTCAACAAACAATAAAAACCAACTGCGGGCTTAAACTCAGGTTGGCAGAACTTTACGGCGCAGCGCACATCTCTCTCTTTTTCTCTCGAATCTGCCCTTCTTATTCTCACAGCCCTACAGAGTTTCTCAAGTTGTTTCGCCTCCCGTTTTCCACCGTTACGGATGTTAGCAATTCAACTTCTGAAATGGGGGACTTTAAAAACTTTTCTTGTTCGTCTGGACGGTCGTTGAACAGAGGAAAGAAAAAAATATCCTGGCTCTTAAATGCATTCGGTAGCAACCAATGTCAAAAATGTGATAAACAGGTTAATTATGAATCACCTATTCTTAGAAAGTTTTCCTTAATTTGACTTGACAACCAAGTGATTTGAATATCACGATCTTGTGGACGTTTTCCTGAACTGACATTTTCCTCGTTATGTTGACGTTTCATCACGCTTTTCCTATTGCAGTGGATTTCATAGGGAATCCTTTGGAGGCCAGCCCTCAACTTCGGGTAATAAAAACATCAGGTACTGATCACTATAACTCTTCACATTCCATTCGGCGAGATAAAGAATAATAAATTAGCTGCAACTATGGGGAAATCGATACTTGTGCCGATGCTTTCTACTATTGCCAGCGATGGAATTCTCAGGGGATCATTTTACCCGAAGCAGCAGATCCCTTGGAAATTTCACGTAAATCTAATTGAAAATTATGGAAACTATTTGAGGTGTAACATGATTGCATCACTGAAAGGCGAATAGTATTATGTAATAGGGAGGAGGATTGGAATATTAGATTATTGATTTGTTGTTATGCAGGAGTATAACTTATTAACATAATTTGTTAATAATAATAATGATATTTCAGAAAATCACTGCAAATTCAGTAACAATCAGAAATGAGGAAGTCATGATTATATAAAACACGCATACAATGCGTGTTGCAAGGATTTCACGTGTACGCATATCGTAGATTCGGTCACTTTGATCTTCATAGAAGATCGCATAGGGGTCATCCCCTAAACTATCTACCAATTTTGAGCAGAACCGGATCATGGGGCCGTGAGAAATTGATGTTTCCGGGAGTCTTACGTACAGCGGATACTATTGAACACAATTAGAACCATGATAAAACTCATCAAAAATAGATGAAACTTTGATGGGTATATTGAGTATAGATTGAGTATACGTATGCGTGTAGTTAGCAAGGATTCGCCGACACACAGGAAGACAGACATATAGACTGACCGACAGACAGACACGAAACCAAAAGTGTTGGGGAAGGTCTAAAATGCAAGTGAACATTTTGATTTTGGATCTTAAAAAGTTGTCACCTCCCAAAAGTGAACACAATGCTTCCACTATTATTGGTATAGGTCGGAAGCAGAATCCCATCTTCAAAAATTCCTAAAAAGGACCAAGGACTTCCATAATGATACTAGAACGGCTCAAGATTCTGCTCCACCCAGATCCTTCTATATACCACTCATCAATATTACGGAAGTACGGTAAAATTCACTGTTTAGCATTAAAAAAATAATGTTTTAAGTAAATAGTTATTTCTGGGTATGTTCTCCAATACATGAAGCGTTAGCTTACAGTAAAGGTTACAGATTTATCGGAACTAATGTTCAAGAAAAATGTGTTTCCACCATCATAACCCTCGAGTCAAGCGAGGCACGTTTCATCCCGTCTGAAGTTAAGGAGGAGGAAATCTGCAGCATTGTTTGCTGAAGGGTGGTTAGTTGTGATGAAGCTAGGGACAAAGCAGACGGTGGAGCCTTCAAGGTTAGTTAAAGGGAGGGGTAAAGCGAGGACGACGTGGAAAGGTGGTTGTGAAGGGATGGAGGAAGAGCGAAGCAAGATGGGGATGAGGAGGCTAGTTAACTTCTTGTCAGAGCTAACAAGGATGGAAACAACGCCCTTTCGACGGGCGACAAACCACCGCGAGCCACCTCACCTAATAAACTGAAGGCAACGGGACAGAATTATACCTCCCACCCCTCTAACCCTCTCCATAAATGAAATCATAGATGGAATTCACAAGAGGGAAGGCCCAACTTCTTGAAGAGTAATTTAGCTTCAAACCTGAAAATGACAGAGTGAGGTCTTGTGGCGTCCTATTGTAGGAAGTCCCTTCTCTTGTAGCAGGAGTGGTGTACCATTGTCCTCGATAACAATGGTCGTGAAGAGGAAGGTAGGTGTTCAAATTTTGGCAACTATACAGTGTTTGCCCTCGAGCCCCGCTGCCCTTCAGGAGAAGGAAATGGGAGAGGGAGAGGGTCAGTGGTTACAACCAGACAGAAGAGAAGGGTCAGACCATAAAGCTTTTATATGTTTTTATAAACGTATCTGGGCGATCTTATGGTTAGGAGAGAAAGGGGAGGTCCACTGAAGCTTTAACAATAAAGCACAGGGATATGCTCCCTTGAATTCATATAACATGAAAGAACCCCTTTTTTAAAGGCAGGATGGAGAGGATGCATAAAGAGGTCTTATCAGGATCCTTTCTCGAGAATAGAAGCGTTTATTGCAACCGAGGCTCTTCTGTAGAAAAGGTTGCATTCACTTTATAGTGAACGATCATTAAGAGACAAACACTGATATCACTTACCCTTTGAGAGCTGAATCTCATTCATGAACAGCATTCGCCCTTTGATTGAATATGCAATAAATTACTAATTGGGTTTGAAGTTAGTTCCTCTTATTCATGAAGCAGTTACCGTTGTATCCTTTCGCTAATCGGATGATAAAACATCCACAAGAGTTAGATAATTTTCCCAGCTTTGAGGTCATTTTATTTTCAATCACTCGATTGATATACTTAAAACTAGGAGCCGAGGTATAGGCACCTACAGTACAACATTCGAAACAGCTTTGTCATGGTGTAGGGTAGGCCGCAGCTGAAATTACCCATGCAGCACAGTTTTTCTCTCCAAGCTTCAAGAAGAGACGAAAGGTCGGTCGCGACTGGGGCATCAGTTCCTCAGAGCTCCGCTTGAGCGCTGCATATCTGTTTCTGTCTATCAACTTGGGAGAATCGCAAATCTCATTGTACACAAGAAATGTTAGTGAACCTCATGATATAAGCAATTACGGCAGAGGTATATTATAACGATTGTATTAACCAGTGGGTTCTTTGCAGTTAGGAGATCTGTAAAGACAAATAATAAACGGTTTTGTTATAAATTGTACAGAGTTTCCATCCTTCAATGTAGGGGTAGTTTTGAACTTCCTCCTGATGTAATTTATGATAACGGAATAGGTACCTGATGGCAGGAGAAATTCTGGGGCGCTCCGTGTAGGATCAATCAAAAGAGTGCGTAAGACAGATGTGGAATAATTATCACTAATAGTTGGTAGATAATTTTGTGTGCCTACCTGTTTTGATTGATGAGTAGTTTCTGTTTTGTTGTTGGCGTATATATCACCTAAAAATGTACTCGTATGTAAGTGAACACAATCTCAAGTTTTTTCTTTTTTTATCAATACCTGCGTTAGGCACTTTTTCATTCTGTGGAACATAATATTTTACTGGTTTCAAATAACATGCGTTTATTCAAGTTTTAAATAGTTAATTGAATTTTAGAGTACTCTAATCATTGAATATTTTATCGAATCACACCTAGGTATAATGCATTCCCGTTTGTGTAAAAAATTACAATAAATGTGCACCTAATACATTTTGTTTTGGCTTTCACGCTTTTAAATATAATTTTGGCATAATTTGAGGAATATGCCCATATTTAAAATTCCCATATCGAAGAAGATAGAAAAATATAAAACCCCTGCCTACTGCCCTGCTAACTGCCTTAGGATAGAAAATAGAAAAAAAGAAGAAGAAATCATCAACTTGATAGATGCCCAATCGGCGAACAGTACCCATAATCGAAAGAGTATTATGATGAGATCCCATTCTGGGTTTTTCTGGGAAATTCCTGCTGGAATACCCTTAATAAGTGGAGAATGATTTCAGTGACTTCTCCAAAACCACGAGCTCTGCTACCATGCCATGGTGGCAGGAGTAAACCAGCTGCCATTCTTCCAAGCTTCAAGAAAGGTGTGGCGAATGAGCCGGTTATGGTTTGAAGCCCTATGGAACCAAACTCCTTCTTCAAACTCTTTGTTCGGAGCTAGTGATTATCTATCATCTTAGCTCTAACTCTGAGGAGATGCAGTATTGTTGGTTCAGACTGTAGGTATTGCAATGTGTGTACATATATAGGTATCAACGAAGAATATATTTTAACCAATAAATTATCCTGTTTTGGTACATACAAGCTAATTCTATATCGGGAAGTTGGTTCTATTTTTCATTACTATAGAAAGTATATTGCCGGACAGAGGTAGAGAAAAATAAGATTTTCCCGACAAGGGCGGGGAGCCTTCATTCGATGAACGTCAATGAAATGGGTTTATTGGTGGAAAGACCATCTGTAAGGAGGATCTGAAGAAGGGTAGAGGGGGAAGTGAGTGTGCTGGAAGAGGAATAGGATACGAAAAGGAAACATCCTTGTTCCTTTGCCCCTGACCTCACCCGGCCAGTCTGTACCTTCGGAGGTTCATCTCTAAAAAACGACGTATAGGTAACTCACAAAAGAGGAGAAGGTTTGCAGAATTTATTGATAGAAGAAAATGTTTGAGTTGGTCGTTACTTGGGGAGTTCTACGTTGACGAGAAATTATTGATGTTTTATGCTGAGAAGAGAGAAAGATTGATACGCCGCAATAACTTTATACCTTAATAGGTACATCATGAAGTATTTGTGCGAACCGAGTAGCGAGTGTGTTTGACATACGAGTATTACATTATTAATAATTAAAGTGAGTAGCATATAAAATAATGTGAAATGATTTTCACATAATCACCCGGCAGGCCTTTGAAATCGGGGGTTATTGTGAACAAACTGCTGTTTGCAACTGCAATAAAAATAAAAATATTTTGAACCTTAAAAAAATGATATTTTGTCAGAAGAATGAAGCCTATAAGAATAAATTATGAAATAGATAGGTATACTTTCAAACCTCAAACACAAAAATTGACAGTTTACTGAAGGACACAAACTTTGCTTGTCAAAGTTAAAGGTAATCTCAAATCTGACCGATAAATCCGGTGATAACGACTGTTCTGAAGAAGACGAGAACAGTTGCAATACATCTCTAATATTGTCAGTCTTGGGTTTTGAGTGTTTCAGTTAGGGAAATGTCGACAAGGGGGATAATATATTTTTTCACAATTACTTACCCCCTTTTTACAATTACCCCGCCTGACCCTAATCGCCGGTTCGCACCAAGTCCGAATTTGATGAGAATATTGGTGTGAACATTATCTATTTACGAACGTGTTTACTCAATCATCTTCACAGAGAAAGACAGATTTAACGATGAAGGAAGGGGGTAGCCCCTTACATGTCCAGAATCTTCCCATCATACTGCAAAAAACCTTTTTAGGATCGGTGCAGACTGTAGCAATGTCACAGACTGTGTATTCGCTCGGATTTGACTTTGCCACGATGACACTGTCTACACGAGAACGCTTTCTAGATTTTTGATGGCTATTGACCCTGCAAAAACACAGGAACACCTCGGATTCGCAATCGGGCACGGTAGGAAACGAGAACTGTGCAGTATTCAACACATGATGTCAAATACAGTATTATCAAAATAATAAATTGAAGAGTTAGAAAATGTGTGATGTATCTACTCAGAATAGGCACATAAGTACATTATAATTTTCAACCAAGATTATGCCAACAAACAATATCTAAAATTATTTAGGTACATTCTTCTACTTGAGCTAGAGACCTAAGTAAAAAGTTTGGAGAGATGCATGAATTTGTTTTGTAGCCCCAGGCCTTCTAGCATCTCAATTAAAACTACTGATATTCAATAGAATCCAGTTCAAACCAATTATTGTCAACTGGGTATCAATATTTCGAGAATAATAATCTAAATTTCCGTCAACGAGTGGTTTCTATGATA
>JAEMON010000009.1:4719441-4730095 GCA_030264115.1 Lygus lineolaris | reverse complement strand
ATTACGTCGCTATTTAATCGAATCGCTCGCCAAGTTGGATTCTGAATGCGAGGCACGTGTTTTCCTTATAAACGTGCAGAAGGGCTGGGAAGGTAGGCGGAGTAAGGCTGTTAGTTGTTTACTGTTGGCCGAAGCCCTTTCAATGAAACCGAGTCTTTTGAATTGACGTTTGTTACCGATTCGAACTTGACCTTATTCCGATCCCTTGAATAATATATTATTATGGTTTTCCATCTATTTTCGCCCACCTGAGGGATTTTGCCATGATTCTTGTGTATGCAGTGCTAATCCTTGAGATCTACCGAAACTATTTTCACAACAATCGATCAACATACGTGAACGATACAGTACAAACACAGTACAAGAGGTTCAAATAATTTTTCTCACAATGAATATTTAAATAAGAATCAACTCAAGTTTTTCATTTTTCCCCCCCCAAAAAATAAAAAAATTGGGCGAAATAATACAGGTAGGTGGGCACTTATCAAATGATTAGTTGTTGAGAATGAAGATGCATAATGAAAAATCGCTCAATAGGGGGAAGCTTGAGAATCAAAAGGGGGTTAGCATTAATAAACCTTGAGAAATGAAATTTAATCCGCTCAGCATCCTCGGCACAGAACCGCCCTTACAAACTTTTTTAATTACACAAATAACATTTTACATTAATTAATTCACTCAGTTACCCATGTGTAGTGCGACCAAGGAAGAAAAGGACGAAGTTTTCAGAGGGAACTGGGTTGCAAACGAGGTTATTGATGAGTTGGCCGGGTTCCATCCGTCTTATTAGTTGTTCCGTCGATATGGCGCGGGCAAAATAGGTCTCAGTTCGCCGGTTTCAAGGCGATAAAAACTTATCAAGCGAGTAGATATTTGCTTGAGGTGCGACTCTCAAATTAGGGTCGAAACTATCGTCGGGAAGAACGGACTAGGTTTTAGTTTCAACAAACGGTTTTTAAAAGACATAGTGGAACTTTTCTCATATTTTACAAAATCCATTTTCCGTGAATTTTCCGAATCAAGTGTTTCTCACTACCTAAGTAATGTCCCGAATTTTGCTCAAATATTGAGGGTAGGTGCCTAGTTAAGGATGATCATCAAGATCATCTTCTTTGAACTGCATCATGACGGATGGAGCCACTGTGGAGGTACCAACGTAATTCGTTCATCACATTTAACTCCGAAACTCTTCGTTCTATGATGGAATTTTCAGGGATCGAGCGAGATAGAACTTTGTCATCGCCGTCAGACCAATGGTAGCTACTGCCCATGAGCAAACGATAATTCTTATTAATCCTGATTCATCACGATCAATAGGCCCGACTCTCTCAGATTTGGACGGATGATAGGTGGAAATAATTAACATCAGAGTATATTATGATATTATGTATAAAATTTAATTAATTCCAGTTGGAGTCATTGCGCATGCACAAACCGGAGAGAGCACGAAGAGTACATAGAGCACAAACATAAAGTCCCCCAATAACGTACCCATAATACCCCTACCCAACTGGACAGACGTTTTCCTAGTCAAATTAGTTCACAGTTGACAAGAAATCGAGCAAGTTTACTAACAGCTACGTAGGTGTGTATCAATATCTGGTTGTTTTATTATTTGTAAGTGTTTAGTACCTAGTTAACTATGTCTGGTTGTATTGCTTGCTCACCACCGAAGGTAGGAAGCTACCTATGTATTCGTGCAAGAAATAAAAATAATTTTCGGTCCTCCAAAATCAAAATTGCCACTTGCTTTTTACGTTTCAGAAAATGAGAAAAACTGACCAAAGGAATGATTTTCCCCAATTCATGGAAAAACATTGAATCAGAGATGTTTTCGGGCACTGAACTATGTACCTATCTACTACTTACTTTTGCTTATAGGTTGTACGTAACTAAGTGTCTTCCTTCGCAACGTTTCTAGGTACTAACTCAAAACTGAAGGGCGCAGAGGAATAACGACTTCAGTGACTGAGGCTCAGTCCAATCCAGCTAATTTTGCAAATTCAAAGTTTCTCTACTCGTAACAAGGTTCAAATACTTGAAAAAACACCCAACAATCATTATTAAAATCTTAAACATGTTCATTAATAGACTGTTGTTTTCATTTGTAGGTTAGTGTATGTTATAGTACCCTCAAAGTGCTACTAGGTGACACCTAAAGCTCATTTTCAGAGACTGTAGTCGTTTTCCCCAGCAAACTTCAATTATTTATCGGTTGTTTGATCTTGTTTGTTGTTTGACATTGGGTGACGTGTGACAGTCGTAAAAATCACATGACCCCCAGCCCAGAAAAATCACATGACCAGACCCCCAGCCCAGAAACATAATAATAATCCATGTTACAACAATCTATAAAATATTTATTGATATGCGAAATTGAGAAAGGGAATTTTGGGGCAACACATGAAGTCTTGAAATATACAGCTTGTAAATTTTGAATGCAACAACTACTGTAGAAGTCTATCGTGAACATCAACACATACATTACAAGTAATTGAAAATACAGATGGGAAAGTACTATTATTGATCTGTGCCATAGATTGAAAAATAGTAACTGGTCTCGTCATTCCATTGTATCGGATCGAATAGAAAAAGCAAGACTCCGTCCACCATTCTGTATAATATATTTATCCTTAGTTGCCACGGAGGGAGGTCCAATTAACGGAGGGCCCATTCAGACCGTAGGTTAAATAGACTGTCACGTAATGAACCGATAGCGCCACTCAATATGGGTTGTCAGCTATTAGAACCAAATATTGACTAATTGCAAAGTGAGGCCGAAGGGAGGACTAAAATTACTAGGCTAAGGTTGCCATGATATTGATAGGATCTTCGCTTCCTCGCTGTCAAAGGCAGCCCCAGATTTAGTTGAAATCACCCCGGTGCCCTATTATTCCTTATGCATTTAATCGCGATCGGATCAGCCACTACCTATGATGGAACTTGAAATAGGTACCTAGTCACCGACAAAACTCCCAAACTATTTTCAAGTTTATGAAATTTACAGGGAGTGAGCTGGATGGCTCTTAGGACGTGCGCAAACAGATTTATACGAAATACGATATTTCTCACGACCTAAAGACACTAGAATTCTAGTGTCTTTATCACGACCTAACGGTCCTTATCGGTCCAACTTGGAACGTGCTATTGGGGAATAACCTATAAATATTTCTCTAGTCCGATGGGACGCACGCATTTACTCGTACATTGAGTAGGTACATACGAATGTGAGTCATATATTACGATAGGAGAGGACCCATCAAACTTTTAGGAAATGTTCATTTTGACTGGGTCCCAAAAGAGACAGTGAGGAAAAAACTCGGAATCGCATCTGGATAAGGACCAATTTTGTTCCCATTTCACCTCAGCCACTCTGCCGTTTGACCTGCTACACCTTAGTGCTGTCAGAAAAATTGTCACTCACGAGCTGCAGGTCACTAATATGCATAATGTTGGGAAAAAAACCTGAAAATTATTAAACAACGGTTTATTATGTTCTTTATACCTCGATAATCAAGGAGTCAGTACCCACCTGCAATTATTATCCGACAACACGACCCACATTAACGAAATTCGGTAATTAAGGAAGCTCATCAAAGTAAACAAACTCGATAAGATGAAAACAAAAACGCTGAAACTCATTACACAACGGTTTATTATATTAGGCATAGATCACCCAACTGCAATGATCCTATTTGCATATACCTACCGTTATTATATTACGATGGGCCAGTCGTCAGAGGTTCAAAGAGGGTGTTAAAAGCCGATTTAATGAAACTCGGGGTGGTTGTTCGGTATGGTCCAGTAGTGCTCCACCCAATTTATCCAACAAATAATCCTTGTGAAAATTCGGAGGAGGCCCAAAACCGCGATTTTTCGGTACTTTTTTTCAGTTTTTCGTCTAAAAAAAAACTTGGCAGACGTTTTCCTCCACTATGTTTCATATTACAACATATTCAATGGTATTATGGTACCTGCATCCAATGTTCTACGTTCAGCAACCTGCCCCTTCATCCCCCCCCGGAAGAACGTGTACCCCTTCCCGTTGGTAATTTTGTATACAGATAAAACCCTGCCAAATTGACTCGATTATTTTTTATTTAAATTACTTTTTACTTTCCTCAGCCTACTCGTTCGACGCCACAATTGTTTTGTGGAATAGGTATAAATAGTTAAATAATAATTTCTCTAATACACTAAGTTGAAGTTGAGAACGGGTAGGTTATTACCTTGAAGTTCCGATACAACCAGTTCAATAGTTGAGATGTCATAGTTTACTCACCTGAAAAGAAAGATAGGCATTGTAAATTAACGTTCCACATGGGGAAATTTACGTGTAAGTTCCAAGTAGGTAATACCTTCTTGATCAGAATAAATATACAGAATAATGAAATTAGAAATAGGGAAGTATTAACTTCATAGATGAAATACGGGTTGAACAAATAAATAACATGAAAACACTGCAAATTAAATAAATACATATGTAGGAAAGTACTTGTCAGTCAAAATCGATTTGCGATTCACAATCGTGTTTCCCTTTCTTTCCGTTCAAAGGTATGGGAGCGCAAGCGGCAAATAAGGGGACAGGGACCATGATTGATAAGATGAGCTGGCGTCTGTGACGTCAGTTAAGTACAAATTACAAGACCCGTTTTCGGTAACTTTCAATCATAGGATACCCCTCAAATAGCACTTTTTGGAAAGCTCTCATTAAGATCTTTCAAATTACGAAACAAAAAATAACCATGCAAGTTCCCCATTCGTATTTTTAGGCAGAAAGTAGGAATGTGAATTAGGTGGAGAGGAATAGTCAATTGAAGGGTTTGATCGATGGAAGCGCCAAGGTATACCAACTGGCGGCAAAGCGACAGGTGGACAAGCTGCTGGAACACAACCTTGAACATTTTTCATCTGGTGGTTTTGAATCAACTTTACAAACCGTCCTCCATGAGGGGAGACACAGATCCGTACAAGTGTCCATTTAAAATAATATTGTAATCTGTAGCGTACAATTTTATTCTGATCATCACATATTTCTTTATGATACCTGGCCAAACACTTCAAAAATAAGGACACCCTGAGAGGCAGGCAGGCACGGAACCAACGCTGTTGAAGGCTCTATAGAAAGTTGGAATTGGAGTAGGTTTGCATTTTTTATGCCTCCCAAAAATGGGAATTCACAAGGGTTCGGCTAACCACGATTCGGAAGATCCCCATCCTCCGTGACATAAAATATTAGGTCATGTTCTAATAATTTTGCGCACGTACCTATATGTGCTAAAAGCTAACACTTCTCTCGTTAGCATTAGTTATTTCGGTTATGATCACAATCACTAGTGTAATTCTTCTAAATTGCGGTAAATATGGCGACAATATCTTCAGGTACCATATTAATGCCAAGTGTGTGACTGTTGGGGGCTTAACGTGCCGTAATAAAAATAAGGACAGATATATCGAATCCTTCACATCGAAGGAAGTGTGCCAATAATGAATAATTCTCAGTATTCGTTTCCGAATAGACTACAGCAAGCGATAACGACGCTATCAAACAGTTATGAGATGGAGTAGGTAATTCGACACAAGACAATCACTGATAACCTGCCAGAAAGTTACCTAGTTCAGCTTCATAGGGTCGTATAGGGTGGGTTCCATGGGGTTGATCGGTGGGAAAACTCGCGATAAAGAGGCGAGGGGCTTCGAACTTTGCGCACGCCAACCCCCTCCACTGCCCTTCTACCCTTTTAAATGAGGGACGGACATGCCAAGCCGTACCTAATAACCTTTTAAATTCCTCTTGCAACTTTCTCCTCAACCCTAACCTGACTCTAGCATAGGGTTTTTCGAATGTTCCCGATCTCGCACTTGGACTATTTCCGTCACGGTGGAGGAAAAGCCTGTTCTTTATTTCATGGCGCCTTTTATCGACTTGGGAGCCTCTTTTCTACCCATGTTCGCCTATTCTGCCTGTGAAGACACACAAGGGTCTTGATGGAACGTCCTTTCACATACACAAAGAGAATCAAAATCCCCACGAAAAGGCATTCAGATCCGGATCAGACCAATAACACACAAGGGAACCAGAAAATCCGCATGGGTAGCTCGTTTGAACCTTAGCATTAGCGAGCAAATACAAAAATACCACAATTTCATTGGCGTACAACTAGCGGGTTTCAATCTTCTCGACTACTAACCTATGATGTGGATGTTGTAAACGCAGACTTGACGTGACGCAGTAGGGAGTTTTGAGCGTATCTACTCGTAATTACACGTATCATGAAAGCCGTCTTACAACATTTCACAAATTGTATTTCAGTTTGTTGTAAGAAATTATCTTGATTGAAGGCTATTATCTGAACATTAAATTTAAATCAGGACCTAAGTATATTAAAAACCTCAAACCCAGTCAATCAGCCGAATTTGCGCAACGGAGGTTCGGGAGTTTGATTCGAAGGGATCAGTTGTGGGGGAAATACTTGTGCCTACCAACAAACAGCAGTGTTTTCACTGTTCCATCCATTCCTCACTTCAGCTCAACCAGACATGCGGAAAAACTCTGGGAAACTGGGAAACCAATCCACATTTTGACTCATAATAATTTCTAAAATTATGGAACACTGTTTCACGTTGCTTTGCAATACCTAGGTACTGATTTATTAGCTCAACCAACTTAGTAGTGATGAATATCAGGAATTTGAAGATTTGGTAACAATTTAGATGTCGTATCGCGTTCGCGCCTCTAGCGAGCAGTAGAATAGAGGTATCTACACTATATTGAGGAACACACCAACTGTTTTCTTTTCGATCTTCGTAAGCTAGGCGTATCTAGAGGGAAGGACTCCACCACCACAACTTTCCTCCGAATCGACAAATTCACACAACCAACTACATAGGTACTGAAGTAAATAAGTTCTTATTATAGATATTTCAATTTATTTTCACGTCAGAGGGTTTCCGGCAGACTTTCCAGAACTGAAACAACCTTTCTGCCCAGCAAAATTGAAAGGGCGGACCAGTGACATCAATAACTTGTTGAATCGTTGGTATTTCATATCTCGGTAACCAAGGACCGAAGAATGGTAGGTGTATAAAGTTGCTGTCACGTAGGCAGTTATATAATGATATTTTCCAATATCAAGTACCGACTTTCTAAATAAATTCTTGGGGTTGTACTGATAGACCCACTTTGCTATTACTATGTCAAGTATCGGGAATAGGATCAGAACTGAAGAACACGTCTCTACCGCCGGGCTTTCAAAAATATTTTTTCATCATCAGGGCCTACAACTAAAACAAAGGAACAACCGACCTTGACAGACTTCAGTTCTGACCCTATACCCGATCCTAAAATAGTAATAAATTCTCGAGTCTTCCTATACATTTATCAAATTGCTTGACAGGGGAGAACAACTGCGGAAAACGAAAAGTTTCAAGGTCAGAAGACAGACATTTGTCCAAAGTTGAAAACATTTTTGAAAGGAAAGTACAAAATAAACTGAAGGAAAAATCAATTAGGTAAGTACCTACTAGCTTATTATGGGAAAAGGATCATTTTCCTTTTCCAAAGATCGATTATTGTGTTGAATGATTGTACAAGGTTGGATATGGATAGAGGTTACCTAAAGGTTACAAATTCAACCCTAGACCAATAACATGAGAGTAGGTATTTATGCGAGAGATATTTATGCAGATTCATAATTGTGAAAAGCACTTGAATGATAAGATTAGTATAAGACAGCTCATAAAAAGAAGTAAGGTTTTACTGGTCAAAATATCCGAATCAGGTATTATATGAAAGTAAAATAAAATATGATGAGTGTATGAGAGTAATGTGGCAAGGGAGCAGACAGTTCGTGTAGCTCGGCTAGGGGATGATCCGCGACAACACCGATTAGATATTGATTAAACACTAGGTATTGAAAAAATCATTAATGTTTTTCAAGTAAAAAGGTACCTAATCACTTTCAATGTGCACTAACAATGTATTCCGAACTTGAGTAGGTACTTTATTTCACCAAGTGCTCAATGTACTCTGACTCAGTTGGTACTCTACATTCTGTACCTAGTATTAGACTATAGAATAGGTCACATCGATTCTCATTTTAGGAGGAAGGTTTATGGAAGGCTCGTTTGGTTTATCATGTTCGATAAATAATGAACATTAAGAAATTTTCATCCCCACCCAACTCAAAACATGGTTTTACGTTTCAAGATGTTATGCTATTCTTGGTAGAATAAGTAGGAATTATTTTGAGGTATTCAATTTAGGGTTGGGGTCATTCTAGAATTTGTAAAACCGAAATCTGTCACGTTAATTGGGGGAATTATGAAAGTTGGAATAATAGGTTATTTTTTCTAGGTCATTTAGTTCGCAACATTTAGCTGCAGCCTCGAACTTAGTTTGACATGGTTCCAACTCAACCTCGACGGGGGTTTGGTTAGATTCCAAATGCTGACTTCCCCTTGTTCCTTGCATGCTGGACCTTGGTTTGACAAAGTGCCATTTCCAAAAGACTTGAATTGGTTCGACGGGGTCCCAATTTCAACGCAGCCTCAACCTTGTTTGTCAAGGACAGATATTCAAGGGTAGCCCAATGACAGAGATGATTATAAATATAGTATTCGCAGATGTTACTAACTAGAAACTAACAAATTGTACTATGAGAAACCAAATCAGATAGAATAGGTTCTGTTTCGTTGTGTATTACTTTAAAACTTACCGAGAAAAAAAACAGAAAGCGCACTGAAGCCAGAAATTGTATCAGGTGGCTTAGCTTCAGCTTTACCGCCACTGGGTATAAATGGGATTTCAAACTACGAATGTACCTAGAGAAACATTATTTCATGACGTGGGAGAAAAGGAGTTGGAAATGAAAGCACGCGATGGGTAAAAACAGAAGCGAGGGTAGTAGATTTCTTGACACATTCAAATGCTTCATACTCCACAATGAATGAGTAGGACCGGATTTCAATTCAAAATGCAAAAGCAATGAATGTAACTAAGAAGCTGAGTTGATTAAGTTGCTATTATGAAGTGGCATAGCAGCCGACTGGTGACAGCCAAACAACTATAAAACTCAGGGCGTTATCCAAAACCGAGACGTTTGTGTCGGAGAAATTCAGAGTTGCTGTGGGTATTGATTGCTTACTGGAGGTTGACACAGCGGTTAGGTTAGGGTTAGGCGAAAAGGTAACCTCCCACCGCGGTTTCCCTTGCCGGCTTCACATCGCGGTCATCGCCATCGTTCTCTCTCCTTTCCTGCTCTCCTGCCTTCCTCACTCCACTTGTCATATGGACAGTTGCCAGGGACCGCAGCTTCATCTTTCAGGTTGGCAATGAACGAGCCCTGCTCGAGGTTTTCTTGACTCGTCAACGACTCTTGAAAACTGAATGGGTACGGATTAACCATCGATTAACTGGACGAATGATACATCAAAAATTACCATTTTTTCACTTCAATGATTTCATTCACATCTTCCACCTCACGTCTTTAAAACGGTCATAACTTCCGCGACTTGTAATGTAAAATTGAAGAAAGTGTTAAAAATCTCGTCAGATGTCTAAGGCTACTTGCACACATCACAACGATTTGACGGACAGTAAAAAATCGGCCGATATTTGTTCAACGGATTTTGCCGGTGTGCACAACATCAGAATACGAAAATGAGAAACTTTACTCCTTCACGAGAAAGTCTTGCTCTAACTTTGTGGTAATTAGTCTTGAATAATGAGAGAAAGCATTTTTTAATTTGTCAAAAACCACTGTTCATTTTGGAATCGGTGCGCCACTGTGTAGCCGGTACTTTTCCGGCACCGGCGGTATGCAGAACCGATCAGCGGTCGGCGTGTGTCGTTCACTATTGGAATTTGGACGGCCGGTATAAAATCGGTGTGTGTGCAACTAGCCTAATCAAAATTGGTTAGGTGGAACTCGTGGGCGAAAAATGGTGCCTGAAAAATGAATTTTGTTAAATCCGGGTTTTTACAAACGCTCATTACCTACTAACTCTGACAATTCTGCTTGATAATACCTATACTTGCCCGTTGCCTAAAACGCTGCAAATGATTACACAACGGTTTATTATTTTTCTGCATAGATCAATCAATCAAATGATTCGGTCCCCACCTGCAATATTATTCCGACGATTCGGTCACTGAGGATGCTTACCTATTGATACAAACATTGAAACTCGAATCGATGAAAACTATAATTTTGCACGATAGTTGGAATCTGCACCCCTCAGACAAAACATTTGTGTCTAGCGAAGTTAGAACTGTACTAGAGAGGCATGGGGGTTTAGTTGCTTGAACAGGGGCCAGTAGTAGGTATACCTACAAATGGAATTAGAGGGGGAAATATGATAAAATAAGGAACTAAGCGGAAAGTTACAGCAGTTAATAGTGAACAGAGCAATAGAGGCGGTGCAGAGGTTAGGACGTGGTAGCTCGAGTGGACATTTCGTTGGAGTTGGACATAACGTGTGAAACGAGGAACTTTCCAGTTAGGATTCGTACCCACACCAACCACCCCTACCCATCACCATCGAACGCAGAAACCTCTCAAACATTGCTTTTCACGTGTTCCGACTGAGCAATTCAATTTAGTGGTCCCGTCTGGGTTGGAGTCCAGCGTGGAAGACGTAACTCTGTTGGCTT
>JAEMON010000009.1:4625469-4636744 GCA_030264115.1 Lygus lineolaris | reverse complement strand
ACCTCATTGTCTGGAACGACACATTAACTAGTATTAAAAATGTTACTTCCGTAGAGAGGGACTTATTCCATTCAGAACAATCCGAAATGGATTTCCATGAAGAAAAGTTTTTATTTGCTCCACTCGAATTTGAGACTCTTCTTCGAAAATTCTGGATTTTCTTTGAAAATTAATAAAAGTGAGAGAAGGGCTCCTTGCGGGACCCTTGCCAGTCTGGGGCCCAATGCGAGCGCTTTGCTCGTATTGACCTGGCCTGAGGTCAATCCAGAATATTCTCTGTATTGAATTTATTCGAACTGATAAATTATTATTGTGTAGGATTTTCATTATTTTGAAAATACTTGTAATTAATTTTGATTCCCCTCCCGTGAATAAATCAAAATCACTAATGTTTAGTCACCGTTAATTATTATTCATACGATTCGTTGTTTTCATTTTAACCAACGAATTGTTTTGTTATCCAGCGAATAACAAGCCGGCACACGGGGGATATATTATTCTAGTCGGCCTACCGATGAGAACCTTTTATTTGATCAGATTACACGATACACGTGCATCCATTTTCAACAACCACAAAGCACTCGTTGAAATTGCCCTTTCCCCTTTTTCAGTCAGAATTCATGTACAGGTAATTCAACTTATTGATCATACAATTAGGTTTTGTTGTACATTTTATCAATTCCGAGTCTGCAAAAGGGAGCGGAAGCTTTGTTATAACTTCATGGAAGGTGAAAAATTGTGTTTCCATTCACATTTTACGTTTTATACCAAACAATTTTGGTTTTGTGTATGTTGGTTGGTCTGTCTGTGAGTGTGTCCGCGAATACGCTTCTGACTTCCTTCACCGACAACATTTAGAACTGTTCTCGTTTTCACGGCCCGATCCTGCTCTTTTGCATTCGATAACTTGAAAAAAAAAGGATTTTTGCTCACCTACTTTTACAAAAATAATTTGTTTACTTTTGCGACTTCTGTCACATGAAGTAGTTACCGAATTTAAAATGCACTACTTCAAAATAACTTCTGCCAAGTTGGGTGGATACTGGGCCACTGGTGAGCAGTATATATGGATTTCATTTTTGTAACATGGACGTAAAGAATCACGTAAATCACTAGCGATGAAGTTTTTAAAACCCATTTCAATAAAAAGAAACCGGAGTCAATGAAAAACGTTGCGTGTTTCCATGAAAATAATGAGTTGAAAAGTTGAATCAATCCGAAGGTTAGGCCATCATCAGTAACAAACAAGAACACGTTCAAGAACAAGTTTTGTACGTTACTGATGATGGCCTTAAGCTTCGATACTTTGTAACTCATTATTTTCGTGGAAATAAACAACGTATTCCGGTTTATTTTTATTTCCACCGGAATCGGTAAAATAGTTATTGAGTTATGCTTTGAACAATAATATGAAGTTTGCCCATGTGCAGTAGCTATTACTTATCCAATTTTTACGAAAATCATAGTCAATCGTATCGGAGTTATCCCCCAATCACCCTTCCAATTCTAGCAAAATAGGTCTATTACGAGGAGCTCAGAAACCCTTATACCAGGAAATTCACGTTTGAACTTGCGCTTACGCTACCGTTGGCTCGACGGCATAAAATTCATAGAGGACCGTCTAGGAGCAAGCTCGCACAATCCCTGCAAATTTCATCAAAATCGGACCATAATTTTGTATACCTAGTGTTGCGTGGGACATGGAATTGGCGACAGAGAGGGGTTCAAAATTGTTCAGAAAGCTTTGAAACGCAAAAAGCACGGGACAATTTTTATTTTGGAAGACACTTTTTCCAATTTCTTACGCGAATGCATAGCTTTCTACCTTCGGTAATGAGGGAGCGAAAACAGACGCATTACGATGTAGTTGGTCGGCAGGTATTTAGAAATATGAGGAAGCGACAGGTGGACCAGTTGTTGATACACCTTATTCCCTCTCTTCGCTGAAAAACTCGCCACCCTGCTCCAACCGCTCACTACTCTATGAATCACTTGACATTTAAATTGGGCCTACCAGGAGGAATCCTGAATGATTCTCAAGCCTCAGCATCTCCTACTGAGCTAAATTTAACACCAACCCCTCTCTCGTCAAGCAGTCATCTGGCCTTCGCCCAGTTTCCTTGTGCGGACGCGCGGGGCGTCGAGGTATCTCGAGCGATAAGAGAAGTGCCAGGAACTCCCGTTGGTGCCTTCCACACTCCCAAGTTTACGAGGTTGCTTACAGCTTACTCAAACTTGACTTGAGCACGGTTGGTTCACTTCGGACCCCTATTAAGAGCAGATGCTCCACTAGAGTGACTTTCCGAAGTTATAACGTTCTACGCACCGATTCCCTGTTCATCCTAGTGTTTCGTGAACCGTGAAGAAGCCACTTTACTACATAATCCTTCACGTCGAGAAGAACCAATATTCTATGTCGACTCTGAAGAATCATAATTATAATATACAATTATGTATATTGATCTTGTTCAAGGAGTTATAAATACTTCTGGTTGCATTCCTTATTAAACCTTTTTTCAACTGTTAACATGAACTAAAATAAAACAGCCAGGTTTGGTTTATTATGCTTCACTTAATAGTGCGACGTTTCCGCCTCATGGGTGAGGCCCTAATCATACTCCCATTTCATCGTTCATTTCATCAACTTGTTCAAATCATTTACCCTAGGTACCTATGCTTCGTTTTTTGTTTTTTATTTCAATAATGAACCTTTGGAATCGAGCACGAAATTTTGTTTAATTAACTCCCCCCTCAAAATTTGATGTTTTATGTTTCAACATACGTAGAATCCAAAAACGAATTTAAAAAATCTGTCCGTCCGCCGTACGTGCGGCACATTGCTTAGTTACCATGGACCTTTGGTATACCGGTCCAATTCGGGGTCTAGTTGAGCCAAGCTTTGCGTCACACCGTCAGTCTTCTCGTAAGAAGTAGAAACTAGTCGTTAAAACTTTCGAAACGCCGTAGTACGTCAACTTTGACATAGGAAAGTTATTTTTTTAATTTCATTTTTATGAATGAAAGGAATGAATGCAATTTTTTTCAAGTTATAATTTCAAATAGATCACAATTTTTAACGTCGAACGAGACCTCGCGGAGTGTTGTAGGACCAACCGTTCGCTCCCTGTAAGGGTTGAACGAAAAAAAGTTCCATTCATGCAGCCATGAGTTGATGAACGAATTTTCAAAGAATAATTTTAACCGATTTGGTGAGTGATTCTGATAGGAAATTTCACGCTGATTCAAAATATACCATATTTATGTTCCTTTGTTTAAGAATGTAATTGACACAAAAAACCTCAAGAAACACGTTTTTTAGCGATTCTAAATGTTCAAAATTTGACCCCTTTGAGTACTCCGAAAATTCCGGGCTAACGGTTTTATCAATTTGTTATTTCAGGATAGAAAAATAGATTATATAGAAAAATAATAAACCGTTGGGTGATACTGGCAGCTTTTTAAAAAAAACTGGCCTATTACTCCTCATTGCCTAATTGTTAGATTTTCATTTTCTTTTTTAGTATATTTTTAAAAAATGATTGAGATAATTTCGGAAGTAATAAATTAAGAATAATATTATTTCAGGATTTATTCGACGTAAGTTACAAAGTGTGTCATGTACCTAGTGAGAGAAGTACTAGGTGAATTCGTTTTGCTACCCACCACAAAATATAGACGGTTGATTCATTGAAATTACTCAGTTTACTATAATAATCCAACTTCAATCTTAGTTTTTTCCTGAATGTGGGGGGAGGGGGTTTATGGTATGTGCTACAATTTTTTACACTACTGAACCCTGGAAATATGCGTTCTAAATACGGCAAAAATGTATGACGTTTGTACAGCATGTGTACAAAAGGTATTTAGGGGTAAGGAAATTCATTTTCGGCAATATCCAATACTTCATATTCACCCTTCACGTGGGCTGATATAGATGTAAAAATTACCATTTATTTTTATTAGATTTTTTTTCCATTTACCTATTCGATTTACCATTTATTATTCGGTATACTTATATTCAGGAATCTATTTGTGATTGATGCAGATGATTATCTCAATATATATGACATTATGGAATTAGTAAAATATTAATTTAAGAAGCATTATTCCACGTCGTAAATTAGGCCTATCCTGTTGAATATAATAGGTCTAATGGTTCATCTACCATTAAGCTGACCCTGACCCACGGAAAATTGAAACCGCTGAACTAATCAAAAACGTATATCGGTTCTGACCGCAGATTTGAACTTTGTGTTACCATACTGTCGAACAGCGTTATGGCGAACATCCAATCAGGTTACTCCAAACTGCTAGTGATTTGATTGCCTATATCAAAAGCTGTTAGCGTTAGCCTGACGTGGCTGCATCGCTCTATTGATTGGAAGGTTACGTTGAGACGTGTGACCTACATAACAACTCTTTTAACTATTTTTAGTTGGCTACTTCCTTTTGCATAGCTGAACTCTAACCGCGCGGGAGAGGGTTGGGATTTTCGCTCTCGCCAACTTTCGAGCGACTCAGTGGATTACAGGTATTTAATAGGGATGAACGTTGCCACTTGGGAGATCTTGATAATCTCTAACACTGTTCGTTTGCTTGTGGCTAAAATAAGTAGTTTTTCCCATGATCAAATCAAGCCACAGGTGATCGAATAGAGCTAGAGATTATCAAGATCTTCCAAATGGCATCGTTCGTCCCAAGATACCTGTAATCCGCTACCATCGCTCGAAAGTTGGCGAGGACGAAAACTAACGATTAATTTATTATAGTTACCTACTCGAATCCTGTTTAGAACATGAGGGTTTCCCTAATCAACGCAGTTAGTACCTCTTTTAGTAGTTTCTTGCCTACTTGTAGGATGTGAAGACTGTCACAGAGACTATGTCAGAATAACATAGGGAGCTATAAAAAGCTCTGTAAAACTTGTGTGGTTATAAAAACATATTTACACCATCGGCCTAATGTAATGGTCCCAAAACCCAAATATTTCTACAAAAATATAAAGCGACTTCAAAGGGAAGGTACTGCACAAACGAATATTTAGATAAAATTTACATATAAAAACACTTCACAGTACAGATCATGCGGGCACACGTTGGAAAACGCTGAACACCAAAAAATCCTGAAACGCTGATTACTCTCTATAAACCTGGACACCATAATTTGAAGTGGGCACATGCAAGTGTAAAACATGTAGGGGCATGATTTCTTACAGAACCAAACATTGAAAATTTAACCAAATCATGTGAGTTAGAAAACTAAAATCAGTGAAAAATAAAGGCCATTATATAGCTAAGGTAGGTACTTTTATATTTTGTATTTATTGAACAAATATTTTTGTATTTGTTTTATTACTATCATCTACAAATTTTGAAATTCTGGTGAAGTGGTGCACAACTAGACAGTTTTCTGAGTCGAACAAAAAAAAAAAAAAAAACACGCAAATTGCTTGAGATTCAAGTCCTGGGCTGCGCACACAAGATTTAGTCAAAAAATGCGGGATTTTTCGGCACCACCCCCCTCGTATATTTCGTCATGATGAGCGAGTACGCAAATTTCAAGTTTTTTGCCATAGCCACAACTCCGGAAACATCCTACCAATTTCGTAGGTACGTGTAATTTTCAGTAACTGATTCTATGCGTCCATGTTACACATAAGTGATGAGGAATCCCTCAACAGTGTGTGACAACAGTTTTTTCTTGGACGTCTATTTCTCAAGGTATCGCCTATGTTTTGGTGTTTCGTATTTTGGGGGCTTTGATAGGTTGTTTTAACCCCCCTCCTCCCTCCCTTTCAAGTGGATTAGGTATGATTTACTTGGTTTTGGAAAATCGGATGATATTCTTTTTGTCTGTTCTTTGGGTCCTGCGTGGTTATATAACGAACAAATTAATATTATGTTGTGTTGTTTTGTGAGATGATGGAGACTAAACACTTACATCTCAGGTTTTTGAACCACCTCACTGGTGTGCGTTACATTTCGACTTACGACAAATTCTTCTGTTAATACATTTTCAAAGGTTAAACATCAAAAACCATTATTGTCTGTGATGTTCCGCTTGTTCCTTGGGTTATTCTTAGACAGAAATGACTCAGAAGGAGCGAATTTTCAGGACGTGGTGCGGGAACCCATAAAAAGCCTATTATCATCATTGCGGACTCGCCCTTTTCCCAACGTAAACACTTGAAGAGAAAGTAAATCGAATTTTGGGGTTTATTGAATCAACAGCAGTGAGCTCAGCTACAACAACTTGGCCTGAGGCTCCCAATCACGTGACCCCTCAGTCAACATGGATGTCACATGGTTGGCGTTTGCATTAAATACGCAGGCGTGTCCAAGGTAGGTACAGCCTACTAGCTTGCTCCGTTTCCCACTTTGGGCAGAGAAGTGAAAAACGTTCCAGTCATGCGGATTTTTGAAATAGGAGGACCGGAAGCTACTAATGTCCTAAAAAAGTCTGTGTGTGTGTGTGTGTGTGTGCTCTCACTCTAACGTTATTACTAATATGTTGGAAATAGGTTTCAACCATTTAAATTCCAAATTCATGTTGAAATTTGAAATGTTCATACAGCAATAAAATTAGTAAATTATTGGCTGAGAAAAGTAGAAAAAACTGTTCAACACCTCTCTGGTACCACCTTTCAACTTTCTGGCCATTCAAATAAAAAAGTCACCAGCAACGTGAAACGTGAAATTTCAGGAGGTGCGTGAGCTAGTCTATGCTGGTACCCGTCCTTCAATATTTTGTTGTTTTACATTTCCTTACTTATATTTTTCTTAGATTGTATTTCTCTTACAATGTCAAATGCGTACGGCATTGGTTGCGGCTGTTTGAAATGTCAAACAATTATACCTACTTTCATTCTCAGTTTCCAGCTTTGTTGTAACGGCGTGGGAAAATAAGTAATTTGTTCCTATTTCGGATGTGGAAGTAACTCTTGGGTCCGTGGCCCAGCTTTCAAGTCACGATCGGCGACATATTTCGGGAAGATTGTATAATTATCAGAAAAGATGGCCGAACCCCGTAGACCCACGCTTGGATGGGTTTTATGTCTGTCACGACAGCTAAAGACTGACGCTCAGGTTATTAAATCTCAACAATTCTTCATTGTATACAACAGCTATGTACAGATTGTTATGGTATCCTTGGGGGCTGTATAGGCTGTATAAGGTTTGATCTCATCTTTCACGAGTCTTGATCTACCAATCAAGTATACTTGTTGTCAACCATCTAGGTAGTGTGCGTGTCTCCTGTGCGGGATTCAATTATATGAATGTAATCTATGTATGTAGCTCCTTATTTATGTAGTCACTGGGTTATCTGTATGTCTATCAGAATCCGATTATCTTTGGAACGACTACACCGGTTTCCTCAGAATTTTTCTTTTTTTTTTCCTTCAGTACCTAACCTAGCTTGCTTATTGACACTACGGAAAGGTCTTAGCTTAGCTTGTTTGAAACCTTTTCTGAGAGTGTGCTGCGTGGACCCAGAATCTAATTAACTTCCATACGATGGTGACATTTGAAATGGAACCTCTGAGGGACCGCTGGGAGAGAATGCTGGGACAAAACGTGAAGTGCCATCCCGACAAGCTGCGTGACCCCGAAGGCTAAGTTCTTCCGTAGTTATTTAACCTACAATGGTGAACTTCAAAATGCAGTCTCTATTGGACTGCTGGGAGAGAATGACAATGCGGAGAGCCACCCTGATCGGCTGCCTGACCCCAGAAGCTAATTTTTTCTGTATTGCTTCATTGTGACTAATTTTAGCCAGTAATCAAGTTTCACTTGATATTGAACTAGCTCATTGGTGAAACTGTCATCACAATGAAGCATCGCTCCTCCAAATAACGAATGAACTCAATACTCAAAATTTAATGGTTCAGCATTTTGGATATGGAGGCTGTTCGGGACAGCTGGGAAAGAAAGACAACAAGGAGAGCTACCCTCATTCAGCTGCTTGCCTAAAGAATCTTATTTCTCCCGTGTGTATCCTAATGATGGTGGAATTTGAAATGGAGCCTATGCGGGACTGCCGGGCACTGGGTGACTTCATATTTCATCAACTCCACTTTTATTTGCATTGCAAGGTTTTATTATACTCTTCAATGTAACTTTGGATTTATGGTTTCCTTTTCTGCAAGCGCCTGCCTTGGTAGGCGTTCCGCTAGTTTCCAATATATTTCGTTTTTCCTATCTCGCCCAGGGGAAAAACTACTCTTAAAAACTAACACTCCAAGAAATAGGACTCTAATTATACTGATGGGGCACTGATAAGTTATTAAATAAATTAAACATGAATTTATGCGGGAATTTCCAAAGAATCATTTCAATCTATCTGGTAAGGGATTCTTATAGGAAATTTTACGCTAACTCCGGATAAACCATAATGTTCCTATGTTTAGGATGGTAATTTACACCTAAAACCTCAAATTTCCGCTTCTTCCTCTGGATTTTTCATAATACTAGGTGATTCAAGTTGTTTGTGTGGCTAGTTGTTGGTAGTATGCCCCACCCCTGGCAAGTACAATAGATAAAATTTGGAAAATTCGGTGTTTTGATTTTTCTAAACGTGTTTTCCATTTCATTCTCACAACTTCACTTATCAAACTGTTGAGATGAATTTCAGGAATTGAGAAAGAGTCTGCTGATGGGTTATGATTGCATTACATCTTACTTGGAAACTCGCTCTTTGGGTCACCTACGGCTCCGCAACTTTTCCTTGATTTCAAGGAACCCATAACTGCGACCGCGAGCAGAATGGAAGTGAGAGTGCTCTTCGTTCTTGAACGCCTGTTTTCCATCACCATCACGAACTTCGGCGGAAAACTCAAGAAAATTATACGGGCGGCTCATTACGTTTTCACAATGGCGTATCCCGGGCAGCTTTCAGCCGCAAAGTGCTTCCCGCAGTTTAACGAATATTGACAATTGTGTTACTAATTCGTACCTACCTACCGCGCGCCGCCGCCAGTTGCTTTGAAATAGTCACGTGAGTTTCCTAAAAAGGCGGCATTTTCCTCCTTCCAAAGGCCTATTCTTTGGTCGATCGGTGGAACGTGATCTGCAAAGGATATCATACTCATAGTAGGAGCCTGGCCAGCACGAGTAGCTTCTCCATTTAGACTGGCTATTGTTCTTTGGCCTGGTCCCTTGCTGTCCTGAAATTTAAACACACTGGAATTACAGGACTGCTTGTTTTTGTGTTTTTCTGACCGGCTTGATTATAGCGACATTACTCATTTTAATCCATATTTTTTTAATCTGCAGCGACTGCATTTACGCCTATGAACGTCCGGAGCTCAAAATTAAAGTTGATGACGGACAACTAGTTGGTCAATATTAAAATCCATAGACATAGATCAGAGCATGGCGTTCATGGGCCTGGGCTCAGTAATGCTTCTGGGGCACATCGTTAGGTACATTTCCAATTAAGCTTAAAATTCTGAGGAAAAGAGGACATAAGCTCGGACTGGGGCCAATATAAGCGCATGCAATTCATAGCTGGATAGCAGCAAGAAATTAAGCTGAGCACATGATGCTTAAGAAAAGAGACTGTGGTCACGGCGCCATCACTCCGCCTGTCTGCAACGATACAGATACAACTCAAAACTGCTTCATTTTTCCATCGCTTAGGTATAGATTTGGTAAGGAGGTAGGTTACCTACCCCGATTTGACATCGATTTGACGTCTCGATTTGACATCTGTTCAAGAGGGGTACCCATGCATTCTGGTGAGAAAATGTTCAACTCCAAGCTACTCCCACGTTCACAATCTGATGAAACTACGCTAATTTGACAAGGATTTTCTGGCTGGATGGCGGTAGCAGGGTGGTCTGGGGGGAACACGCTCGATTATAATCGAACAACATCGATTCTGACATCTCGTTTTCAATACTGTCGGGGAGAATCACTAGGTAAAGTGAGGGTTACTTTGAACATTTTTAGATAGGAAGGTACTTAGAATACCAATGACCCGTTGAGTGGAGACCACGTGAAGGGGAAATATCTGGGCTCCCACCAAAAAACCTACTTTTAAAATTTACGAGGAGGTGTCAGAGCTTCGCTCGGAATCATTGTTTGCACCTTTACTTAGTTGTCGCTCGTAACTACTGTAATATAATCAAATAACTTTTCCCATTGTAAGAAAATGATTTATGATGTGATCAAATAGGTATGTGTCGGGGGAAATTTGCAGCATGAGATTTGAATTACGAGCTTTCCGTCGAGTGGTGAACGATTTTTGTGGGTTGGAAAACGAGGAAATTATTTTTCCCTAGCAACGATTGGTTGTAAGTTAAAAGCATTAGAAAATGAATCGTACGGCTTTTCGTGACAGCTTTTTGTTGCCGTAGTTTTTCATGACGATTTTTTCGTATCGTTTTTGGGCTGAGGGACTATGGCTAAAGTTCGTTCCATGCTAATACCTGTGTTTTGTTGCAAATTAATGTTATCTAGTACGTTTCCATATCGACGTTGGCTGACCCCCAACCATAAGACATACCTATATGCATGTCAAATTTAAAAAAATAAAATTGAGTTAGGTACATGTTTCTGCAATTTGATAAAGCTGTAATTTGATAAACCTACTCAAACGTGTTTCATAGTATAAACAAATTCCTTGGAACTTTTTTCTACATATTTTATAGTGGATGTCCAGAGTTGCTGTTCACGTCAGTTCGAAAACATTCAATTACCTCGAGAGCTGATGATTAAAACTTTTAAATTTTGAATTGAATAGGTACTCTGAGATGTTCAAGCTATTCTGCGTACTGCCTCAAAGTTACAGAGTAGAAGTGGGATCAGGTGTTGAGTATTGCCCATAGAAATGTCCCTGCACTACAGAACTGTAGAGCGCAAACAGCTGTATCGGAACGTGAATGTAACTCAAAAAGAAATGCGGACTGTAAAACTTCTTAAAAAAGTATTTCCATGACTCACCCAATAGAGAGACCGTCGTCCTTTTTGTTAAGTCGTCAAAAAATGCAATATTTTCAATTTTTGATTGTATAGTGGAAACTCAAAATTATTCTCCCTATATAAGGATACCTTACCTATACACTACCCAGGCGAGCCCGAAACTTCTGGGCGGTTCGGCAAACGGTACCACTAATTTGTTGTGTCACGCAGTTTAAATTGTAAATTTACCCAGTTAAGGGTGCGCGGACACCCGGCTCGAGAACGGCCTCAACCATGCCCCGACGCAGCTCAAAATCCTTTTTAATATTGTTAACGTTTGTGATTTCGAAAATTCATCAATTTGCGTATGTTAT
>JAEMON010000009.1:4605297-4615425 GCA_030264115.1 Lygus lineolaris | reverse complement strand
TTTTTTAACGAAAATAAAAGCCTTATAAAATGTTATGGAGTTCATTTTCGGCTATTTCCCTTATCACAAATTGAAATTGTGATGTTTTGTAACGTGGGACAACCTACCCCACCCAAGGGCAAAAAGTCCCAGGTGACAGTTTTCTTCGAAATTCAAAAAATGCACTTGTAATCTTTGGAGGTTGCTACCAACTTTTATGGATTGCGATTGAGTTCACATTACTGAATACAAGAGAACGTTTGCGATCACCTGTGAAGAAAAAATAGAGAAAATGAAAAAGAAATAAATGTGGCAACCTGTCCCGGTCTCCTCTACTTCTTCAACATTATCTACACCTGTAAAGCTTTGGTATGCAAGGTCGATTGTTGGCCGACGAATGTGATGGTGGCGTACTTGTTGGTACCAAAGTGATGAAGAAACAAGACACACCTGCATGAAGTCAGTGCATGGCGCAGGTCATAAGGATGATCTCATACTAGAGCTACCATGAGTGATTCTTCAGATTATAGGTGTGGAACCTATAACCGAGAATTTTTGGTTCCTCTCTTTTATCACAATTATTATCAAGAGAGACTTCAGGAACCCCATTTCAAAAATTGGCAGTTATCGTGTGTACAAAAAATATCTAATTGGTACCTTCTGAATTTCTAATTATCTTCCCCTAATTTAACGTGAGATAAATTTGGAAATTTGAAGAAAAAGTTGCTTTTTGAAACATAGGTGATGAATTCCCCTGAAGAATCCGACATTATTTGATATAAACGTCCGTAGACGTTGTGCGGTGAATGAGTGTTGATTGTCTGAGACCTGCTGGTCAGGGTTCACCAATCCTAATATAAGACGAATAATCAGTCATCCTCAACAAATCAAAACTCAAAGTTTGTGCTTGCGCAGTAGCTATTACTGATCCAATCGTGACGAAATTCATAGGTGATTGTCTTGGAGTCAGCCCCAACTACCTCCAAATTTGATCGAAACAGGTCAATTAGGAACTGAGATACAGGGGTTTCAGGAAATTCTCGTTTGCGAATGCGTTCACGCTTCCGATTGTCCGATGGCGATGAAATTCATAGGGGACGGTCACGGGGCTAACCCGCATAATTCCTGAAAAAGTCATCAAATTTGGATCATAATTTTATATAGTTTTGCCTTTGACAAGGAACCACAGACCGACAGACAGCCCACAGACCAAAATTGTTCAAAAAACTCTGAAACGTAAAAAGCAAGTGGGAATTTTGATTTTGGAGGACACACATTTTTTTAAATTTATTGCACGTATACATAGCTTCCTACCTTCGTTAGTGAGGAAGCAAATGTTACGATCACTTCTTGGAAGGCTTCAGAGGAGAGTGTTCAGGGGCAAACCCGCACAATCCCGAAAAATTGCATCAAAATCGGATGAAAAGTAGACTTACTCGGAACCAAATTTCTTTAGGAAGCTTTGGCATACAAAATGCGAGTAATTATTTTAATTTTGACGGACACATTTTTCTGACTTCTTATGAATAGGTAGGTAGGTGCTTATATGAGGCTTCTCTATCTTTGATTAAAAGGAAGCAAAAACTCGAAATAAATGCACTTACCTTCCAGTTGACCAGAGTTCATACATCTTCTGTGGGTGCCTCTTAACTCCAAACCTTGCTTAACAATAATATCAACATTCTGAACAATCCGTATAGCCGTTTAAAATATTTTGTTTGTCCAATTTCACTCCTTCGAATAGAATTCACAAAAAAATCTCAGAAGAGTCAGAATAGACAATTATCTTATTAGGTAGATAACATCTCTTAATATCCTTATATCTTGAGAATGCCACTAGAACCACTCACAACTCACTGTTTACAAAGTGACAAGAGTAACGAGTCTTTACTGGGACTGCGGCATTACAGAGGTTCGAGTGGGTCATGCAGCGGCCACACCCTTTCGCTCCCTCGTTGGTAAAAACAACTTGCGTCTTCCAACCGACAGAACTGGAAACCCTTTTGATACCCTCCGAAGCGATCTATCGATTTCTCGTCGCGAATGACTACGACCAAAGAAGAAAACAATATGATTTATTGACAGGGGAGAGAGAAAAAAAGTAATTACGTCTCGTGAAGTACGTGTTTGAATAGTGAAAAGGAAGCAAATAATTAATATTAGGAATCCTGTTCCGTGGTATTTCCATTTGTAGTCGTAGTCAAATAGAATTTAATTATCTCGTTTTTAGATACAACTCTCGCCCTACTCAATTGGTTGCCTTATGGGGCCAAACCACGCTGGCCCCTCCCAAGGTGCCCTGGATATGAAAAAGGGAATTCTCAATGATCAACTCCCTTGTTGGTGGTAGGTACTGTACCGTTCAAAAGAAGTTGCGTAGGATGCTAGTCGTTCTGTCACTGAGTTGTAGGAAGCAATTTCAGCTGGCGCTATAAGTACTAAACTTCCATGTGTCCCTCCCCTACATTTCTTGAGGGCGCGTGTGGAGGTTGTCTGGACTCAGAGGTATCAGAATTTGCTCCGATCATTTCGGCTGTCCATTGTCCGACCGCCCTAGTTAGGCGATGTGGGGGTGCTGGGATTCGGACATAGAAGATCTCACCAGCTATCCCAACCATCATTCTACACATTACGGTGCGCTAATTTCATTACTGAGTTCGGGTGGAGTACTAAAAATCCATGGAGTTTAAACATAAAAATGTATATGATTAACATAGGAAACTTTCTACTCAATCCTTTTCCTTTACAATTTGCCGAGTGCACGTCAGACATCAAATTAATGCAATGCCTATTCTCATTCTATCCATGTTCAGAAGGATGGAGAAGGGTGTCGCAGTAGTACTAAAAAGTCCCATTCATGCAGCATGAGTTGATGAGCGAATTTTGAAAGAATCATTTTAACCGATATGGTGGGTGATTCTTATAGGAAATTTCACACACACACACACACACAGACACACACACACACATACTCGTACATATATACCCCTATATAACTTTGGGAGAAAATTGAAAACTGTATACGATTTTGAGACAGTTGGTTGAAAGAGAACTTTTGGAAAGATAACATAAACATGAAAAACTTACAAAATATCGAGAGAATATTTTGTAAGTTTTTCATATTTATGTTATCTTCCCAAAAGTTCTTTTTACAACCAACTGTCTCAAAATCGTGTATATATATATATGTATATATATGTGTATATATATGTAAACACGAACACCCTCTTTGTTCTCAATGATTTATACGATCCATTTTAAGTATCTATAATTTTGATTAAGGATTGTACAGAGATGTATTTATTATGTACATAGTCATGTCCAAATGACATAATGCCCTACAGGGACAAAAAATCATTTAAAAAATCCTTATCATGTTAAATCCTTTGAACAAGATTTGTTGCATGATGTTGCTCCAGGAAAATCAAGAGAAGTCGGTAGAATCTCGTGATGATAATAAAGGAAAGTCTCTGACAATGACGGGCAAAGTAAGAAGAAAGTGAGACCAAAGGAAGAAATGTACACGTATAAATTCCAACTTTGTTGAGAAAACCCAAGTTGCAATGTGAGTTCAGGGAAGAATTTCTCCAGAGAGGAATAAACGTTTGTTGCCTCGGCTGCTGCACCCTGTGCTATATCCGCTCATCGTTTGCCGTATTAAAGATGATAAGATCTCGCATTCTACCCGCAGTGACGGCTCCTTGTCCCATCGCTGGATTACTAATGACTCTTCTTGATGAGTCATTAGCGACTTATTACGACGACACTATTTATCCTACTGGAGGGAGCCTCCTCCAGGAGATAATGGAGTTTGTCAACTCGGCAAGTGAATGGATTACCTTCTAACGACCTCCATCGGCCTCTGCGTGTCCTAACAACCGTTTTGGATTTCTCAAATTGTCATTTGTATTCGAGAAACAATGAGAGGGTCATAAGGGGACGGTTGTCTGAGGGAGATTGAAAAGGTCATTCGGGGAGGTTCCGCTTGAGACTAGATTCAGGAACACTTGTGTTTTCAAATTCAGATGTTTTTAACCTATTTTTCTTATTCCTCTTTTATTGTCAAATGTGTTTCTGATTGTCTATCTGTGACTCTCGAACAGCCTACTCCGATTTCCATGAGCTTTTTTTCTCAAAACTATGGAGATGTGCCCGGCCTTTTCCTTTTTCGTGAAATCACCCTACCTTAGCAACGTTGATGCAGTAAACATGTTCGTCAATAGGGAAAGCTTGTTAAATATGTTTTTCCACTTTTTCCGTGAATTACAAACTCGAAAGTCGCTGTCATTTTCGAGCTAGCAAGGTTTACTAGACCTGAAATCGCCCAGAAATCAATCAAGATTCAAAAATACCAATCTCAATTTCGCGGTATTTCGGAAAGTTCTTCTTAATCTTCTTGTTATTTTTTGTCTGACAAAAAGTATTGTTCGGCCTGGGTGGTCCTACCAAAAATCCAACGAAGAGCTTTTCGAAGAGGATTTTGTAGTCGGAGAGAAAGTGAAAATACGGTTGATGGTGTGCCGGGGGGGGGTGATGAATAACGTTGTTCCACATGTTGACCAGCGGGCGATAAAAATAAATCACAAGGACGCGATCCCGACCTCAGCTCTCGTCGTTCATTGTTGTCGAAGCCGGTCCGACGTGGGATGTGGAATTGCATCGAGATGTTGATAAGCTTGCGCCTCGGATGGCAGTGCTGAGTTGAGAGATCGTTCTGCTAATGAAACAATTTGAAGCGAATCGTCTTCCTTTTTTATATTCTTCAACTGGAAAATGGGAGCTTGTTAAACTGGCAGGATGATTCGGCCTTTCCTGTGGGGCCTGACTGAGACTCGGAGCCTAGCCCTTCCTAAAATACCTGCGTTCTTTGTTTTCATTGTTTCTAATAATAATTAGCCATTCTTTGTCATTCCTTGATTTAGATTTACGTAATCATAACTATAGCAACGCGCTATGTAATTTGTTAAAGATATTAATATGAATTTCCAAACCAATTACTCATTTTTTCAGGCAAAAGGTGAGAAAAAAGTTAACTAAGTGGGTGCGTCATCTAGCTTCTCGTATTCACTGGCATGCTCAAGAGGTCCACAGGATCGTGTTTTGATTTTTCCGAACTGACAAACATCATCACGATTGAGAATTGTTTAATCATTTTGTTGACCTTTTTCGTGGTCTTGGGTGCGCCGTGGCTAACAACGATCTGATTGGGATCGAATCCGTAGGGGACCATCAAAAGGTCAGTCACCAGCTAACCTCATATTTTGAGCAAACTCAAGTTATTACGTACCTAGTGAGAAATATTGATGTTTGGCAGATTTTACATTTATGGAAGCGCAGGGGCTGCTAACTATTCAACATGGCTAAGATTTATCGGGGACCAGCTAGCGCCCAACCCGTACAATATCTGGAGATATGTACCTAATCGAAATCGGATGCAAACTTTGGAAGTTAAGCGTGTGGCCAAGATTCGTGGACACTAGCCGACTTACACTTGAACTGGATCAAATTTTTGTTCAGGAAGGTCCAATACGTAAATTGCGGATGGAAGTATTGATTTTGGAGAACAAAAAATTTCCATCCCCGAAAGTGATACCAATAACCTTTGGCAGACATGTATGCAAAACATTTTCTATATCTATACCAGTCTCCAGGTGGCAAAGATTCTTTCATGTTCTTTGTGGTACGTACTTACAATAATTATTGCCATCACAGGCTTGTGCAGTAACCCAAATCTTTCTATGCGACGTTGGGAGAGATTTATCTCATTTTCACGGTGTTCTTTGATGGTCAGAGTATTCTCAAATTGTTGATTAATTGATTGAGAAATTAGGTTGGGTACATAACAGGTAGAGGTTTTTTATTGAATGCGAAAAACAGTCTTTTTTAAATAGGTACCTCATTTTTGTTTTTTTGGTTCCGCCGTTCTCGATTTTGATGACCCCTAACAGTTTTTGGTGCCCAGAAACAGTGGCAAAGTCACATTTCCAGATAAAAATGGCTCGAAATTGACAAAATGGATAATTGACAAAAATACGAGGCTAGAACCAGGCTGGAACGTCCTAACTTGACTCCCTGAGCTTTTACGCCTCTTGGCTAATCTTGTCTCCACTACAATGATTGTACAGGTAAATACCCACATATAAGTATCACGTAATCACATAACCACATAATAAGTATTAGATTTGATAAACTACTTCCAGAAACAGGTTTCTCATATCTTCAAATTTGAGTCTTCACTACAATAATTTATATTTAATATAGCGGAACCCAGCACGAAAAAATAAAAATAAAGTTGCTAATGAAGGCGCGTTTACCCCATTACCGCCACCAAGGAATGCTAGATTCACCATGAAGGAGGCCTTGTAACTTCCCACGTTATTCCGTCTTACGTTTCTGTCTTGTTAGATAGGAAACATCCTATAAAACTCAAGATACTCGTAGATATAAGTAGCGAGGCGTATACTGAAAGTTGTGAAATTTATCAGGATCGCGCCAATATATTTACAGACTGACAAACGTAGGTATTTGTATATAATATTATGTGTGATGTAGGTGTAGGTATAACATAGTAATTAAACGAGTATGTCTATACATTGGTATACAACCGTACACTATATGAATACCCTTGTGTATAAGTGCTACAATATCGGTCCATGTTTTTCGTATTTTTACTTCTTAAAGATTATGTGAGTGCTGCAGCTCGAAGAGTTCCATCGTTTATATACTTGGTTGGATTCATGTATTTACCGCCTATCATGTCAGTCGACCTTCAAACATTTTCGTGACAAGGCGGCGTATGGCGTTTTGCCACGATTTCTACTTCGAAGCTCCTTAGTATTAATCGATATCTGCCGGTTGTACTAGGTCCGCACAGCGTGCTTAGAGGTTTCCTATGGTTATATATTTTGTTAGCTGTTTCAATTGTGATTGCAATTTGTTTCGTAACGGGTCGTATTGATTACATCTGATATTGCTTTTCTCATTCATGTTCAAATTCCACCCACGTTCTTTGTCTCAAGGCAAGTTTGAATTCGTTAAGTTTAATCAAAGGTAAGCTCGAAGTTGTTGTTGGAACCACCGATCCTGTTTGGCAACGGCTTCTCTATTACATATTTCAGTAGATGTGGCGACGTGGGAAGTTTCCATCGACTGGGCGTATCTTATAAAAGCGTTCAATAGGTGTTTTGGAATTTATTATGCTGGGTTAAAAAAGTTAAAGTGGGATCGCGGATAAGGTGGGAAACTAAAGACATTGAGCAAGATAAACTGGTTAAAATGCTGTACAAGAAAACCATATATTTATAAGTACCTTGTATCCCTACGCTGCGGAAATATAAACCGAAAATCGAAGTAAAGAAGAGAGTTACCATTTCGTCTGAGACGGTATTGTGTGCCGCATCGACATCTCACAAGATGGTTTTATATCGCTTTCGAGAGTGAAGTTGTTTTTGTTTTACTTTCATTGGTAGATACCTAGTTGAAGTGGCTCATTTCTAATAACTTTTGAAATTTCTATCAAATCCCTATCATGATTAATTACCAATGCAAGGGCCTCAATTCGAAGGGGTATTTTGAAAACATAGTTTCGAGCTTTCAGTAGTATATAGGTATTTAAATCATCAGTGGAAAGCGGACCGAAAGGCACGTTTAAATGATCTCCTAGACCGTAGACAATCTTTGGCATTAATAAATTAAGATGCAAACAATTAAACGGGATAACAACGGTCAGAGTAGCCAACAGATAGAACCGCAGCCAAGATCATAGCGTCCAAGTCCCATCCTGGGAGTAGGGCAAGGACTTGGCAAGTGGCAAAAAGGTGATTCTGTTCAGTTGGCCATAAGTATTGAGTATGAAACGAATTCTCATTGATATCTCCTAAGAGTCATTCAGGTTTTGCTACTTGAAATTAATAGATAGGCCTCTTCGCTCCATTACTCTTTTCTCTTGATATATAAGGGAAAAATACATCCGGCTAAATAATTGTTAGTAGGTCTAGATAGGTGCAATGTTATTGACCTCTAAGTTAACTTTTAGTACCATTTCATGTTCATGGCCTGGTGTGTGCATCAGCCAGGAGGCAGGAGTGTTGTTTTAATATTCCCATTTTCCCTTTTTTTGGCATCGATTTCAAGACATTTCATCTTTTTTTAATTATTATTTTTTTTTTTTAAATATTGAATCACGGGCAAGCCAAATTACCCCAGATAAATTCAGCAAACAGTTGAAAGTTTAGCGAATTAGTACAATTTATAAAGTTGAAATAAGAAACTCCAAAGCTAAAGCCGATTAATATCACAATAAAAAAAAAATGGAAGAAAGAAAATAATAATTTACCATCAATAATAACAGATAATCACAATTAAACCTTGAGATTTGTGAGTGAATCAAAGAAAAAGTCAAAATCAGGATTCAAAACTATAGGTAAGTACCTACTTACACATACACGAAGTGACTAGGAGTATATTTCTGAAAACAAAAATATATATATATAGCAGTTAATTCCAAGACAACTTTATTCGTCGAGAACCTTTGTGGTTTTATTGAATAGAATAGATTGAATAGAATAGATTGAATTGAATAGAAATATGATCAATGAATGTGTTTTTGTTATCTGCATTTTCTTGATGCAAAGCAGACGAAAAACCTGTACACGTGGAAGGGGCAGGTCTTGAGAGATGGGAATCTACCGAATCGAGAACAGTAGCCGAGAAGACGGAAGGAAGGAGAGCCGATAAAGGAGACGGGAGGGGAAATCTAGTTATATTCCGAACAACGGAGATTGGACAGGTGGGAGAGGCTTTATTATCAAGGAGTCAGACTGAGGACGGGAGACACTGCTCACAGCCGGAGTGAATGGAGTTAATTAACTTGTAGGACGTTGATTCCTTGTTAATAGCAAAACAGGAAACTGTACATTGAATCTCCCTACCCGACCAAATGAAGGGCACAATCTCCGAGCGCACATTGAACCCATTCAATTATAGAGAGGCTAAGGAATAAATGAAAATATTGCTGCTTACAACTCATGAAAACAAACTCCCTCCTCTTTTGTGCTTATCCCATATTTTTGTGAAGGAGTTTGGGATTTAGGATTTCTTAGTTGGTATTAGCTGATCAACCAGAGTCATTATCACCTTGTTAGCATCATAATTAATTAAAATTGATAGGTTTTTAGGTGTTTCTTAGTGTTTCTTCTAGGAATAAATGAAAATATTGCTGCTTGGAACTCATGAAAACAAACTCCCTCCTCTTTTGTACTTATCCCATATTTTTGTGAACGTGTTTTGGATTTAGGATTTATTGTTGGTATTAGCTGATCAACCAGAGTCATTATCACCTTGTTAGAATCATCATTAATTAAAATTGATAGCTTTTTAGGTGTTTCTTACCTTCTATTGTATCAATACTATACTGTGAGGTGTGTTTCTAGTCATTCGAACCCTGCGAAATGTGTTGCACTGTGATAAACTTCATCACCCTATGTCAATGTACTTGAGGTTTATTTTGCATATTGATATGCCCACTAATTGGTAGATATTTTTTCCCCTTTACGAACCATAAGCTGAACTGTTTGGTATACTCAATGGCCTGCTTGGGTTCACACTTATAGATGTGAATTATCCATGTCACAAGTATAGAATCACGACTATGACCCATATCAGTCCAATCTGCATGCAAGTTATCGATTAGAGTTCACCAGCAGAGCTAATGGTCTACTTATCTGTTGTTTAGAAATTTATTTCGTCCAATTTCAGAATGTGGATATATGTATCTATTTTTAAATCATCAGACTTTAACTTGCAGGTCCAAGTGTTTGTGTTTTTCACCAACTTCATTCCTTGCATGTCAAAACGTCCATTTGCAACAGAGTTGGCCGGAGCGAGAAAGTGTATTCATGTCAATTCGCGAGGAAAACAGAAGCCGTTTCAATAGAACGCTCACGTTGCCGCGCGGAGGGCTTTATAAAATCGCAGCCGTTAATCACAGCCGCTTGGGACCGGTTCCATTCAATTCAACGTCCCGTCATCTATTAGAACTGATGTGGCTAACTGGGCGATTCCCGCGTGGCTGAGGAGGGGGTCACGTAGGTATAGCACCTAATGTGGAGCTACCAGCCGGCTCAGCTTCAGGGGACCACTCCACCCAGG
>JAEMON010000009.1:4569351-4580267 GCA_030264115.1 Lygus lineolaris | reverse complement strand
ACGGAACCTAATTTGTTCAGAAAGATCTGAAACGTTGAATGCGAGTGGGAATTTCAATTTTGGAAAAACTAAGATTTTTTACGTAAAGCTTCTGAGAGCTGTATAGCTTTCATGTGTCGAAAAATTTAGTTAGTAAATTTAGTAGCTCTAAGTGAGAATTCCCGTGATGTGTATTTTGTCATTTCTCATAAATGTCATTATCGTCTCTCACGATGTCTGTTAATCATCTTGTTTCGAGACAGCTTCAAGACCCGTTGGCGACGGAGGAAGATGGAAACGCGCGTCCAATTGTCGTCTGGCCGTAACTCATGAGAGTCATGAGTCTCGAGGCGCAAAAGTGGACTCAGGCGTTGACCCTTCCCGTCTGGCTCGATCCTCTACGGTTCCTCCATTTACCAATTACGACAGCCGTTCATGTAATCAATTGAAGTGCTCTCTTACACGATTCGGGGAAATGAGCCTGGAAATCAATTTCGGGGTCGGGAGCTCTGGGGAGTCTCTAGGCGGAACGGGCAGGAAGCGACCACAGACTCGGTTATAGTCATCCTAAATACATCCTAGCGCTCTAGTTTCTCCTATTTCTAGTCATTCGGTTCCTGAAAATATGAAAACGAGGATAAACGATTATTATATTATTTAACATCTATTTCTATTATAAAATATTATATAATCTATATTATATTATAGATCCATAGGATCAAAGAGGTCAGATTATTTTTGCTTCAACACGGACAAGTTGTGTCTACCAAATTTAAAATTGTCAGACGTTACGATTGGCTGACGGCAAAAACTCTCGTAGGAGATCGTCTAGGGAGTCCATCGCACAATCCATGGAACTTTCATCAGAATAAGATCATTAGTTTATGAGTTGAAAGCTTTTTTTAAAATCAAGAAGAGTTTATGGATCAGCTAAGTTGGAAATTGAGCTCAAAAATGACTCGAGTCGAAAATTGAGCTCCTACATCCGCTGAGTCTCAAGTGTGAACAGGAGAGAAGTATGGAAGTTTCAGCGCTTTTGATGTAGATAAAGGATTAAATTAACGTTTCGAGTTATCCATTTTTTCACCAGCTATTTCTCCATGTAACAATGAGTGAGGAAGCAATAATAATAATAAGGACAATTAATAATAAGGAAGGTACTTCCCACCCAACTTGGCAGACTTTTTCATTCCAATCGTCATGGCGCGACGCCCAACCATTGAGCGAAGACGGCGATACTATTAGGTACTATCAATAGTGATTTAGGTAAGTCCAAAGCCAAATTTGGACTGTGCATCTGTCGAGGATGTCAATGTACTGGGGTTGTATCACGTTGGTGAACCTGTTGAATCATACGTAAGCGCAAAGTCATATACGAATATATATCTACTTAGTAAGCTACCGTTAATGGTCCTTTCCTTTACAACTCTGTTCCATCATGTAAGGTTTCATCTATGTTTGAAGGTCTCTTTCTACGGTTTCCGCGTCGGCTGGCGCAATCAACTTCGTTTTCACATTACTTTACATAACTTTCTCGTCCTGTTCGATTTTATCCTCCCTCATGTACTTCCTCATATGCATCACTAAACAATACGTTTCTTCCGTTGTACCTTGTTGTTGTATTGTTACAACAGTGTTTATGTAGGTTGTTGCTAGTTGACATTAGACGGTGCACGATAGCACTATCAAATACTTTTCCTCTTCTTCATTCTTCTTTGTACTAGTAGGTGGGAACCTAGTTTGATAACACTGTTTTGACAGTTGAGTTCTTGTCTAGGAACAAGGAGTGGAAATTCAGGATTGCGTTTTCTCAATGGGGCGGTGTAGGATCCGTTATAACCGCTCGGCCGCACGATACAACGGGACCCTCAATCTCACAAAATTAGTGATATCTAATCACAGCGTAAGCTCAGTTCTTGTAAGTATGAGGGGTTCAGCTGGCTTGGGTAGGCTCTATTTGGTTGACCGAAGGTATGAGTAGTTGTTGTAAAATAGAGCATTATAATCTGATAATATCATCTTATATTCAATATACATATTTCAAGCCCGTCCAAGCCACTAGTGAAAACCTGTTTGAATTTCGTCTTTCATGTTATTTCATTGTTTTAACGTCAACATTTCTCATTCCAATCCGACCCAGATTAGTTTTTCTTGTCCAATATGCTCTCTAATAAATTCCGAAATTTGACATTTCGATTTTGTTTCATATCATTTCAACCATTTTATGTAAAATACGTAAATACAAAAAAAAAGTAACTCTTGTGGTTAAAATTTATGAAATATCTGGTTTTGGGAAAATGAGTAGGTATACTGTTTTATAAAAGCGCTTAAAATACTGGTGGTGATCACAATAAAGTGGAACGACAACTGCAACTGTGGGCCTGTCATGAGCCCCAAATATATTACAAAATGTTTGCAATTTCAAACCATCAGACTTAATTCCAGGATTTTGGGCATTGCGAGAATCTTCGAGACGTCATGTAAATCCGTTCAAATGGATAAGTAGGTAGCTAAAAATGCGAAAAGAATGGGGAATAATTCATTTCTGCTTTGAATAATCTTTCAACTTTCAAATGAATGTTATTACTCGTTCTTTTCTCTGGTGTAAAATAGGAAGGTAATTTGGAATTAAATTAGAAAATTTTGTATCTGCATAGCCAAACTCTATCATATAAGGTTTCTAAAAGGGTATGAACAATTTATTGAAAACGTGATTTTATTTTTGTTCACCACAATCATAACCACTTTGCTACAACCTTGTAGTGATCCGTCTGTTCGAAACCTCCATAATATTTGAAACAATCGTTATCTGAGGCGTCAGGTTGTGGTTAAATTTCAAAATAATTTCACTTATCCATGCAAATCCAAGGGATTATTGATGTTCCGAGTCCCTTCGAAGAGGGGGTTAATTGCAAAGTCCACCTCACTAATCTTAGGATGAAGTTGTAAAGGCAGGATCTCGCTGACCGATAAATTATGCTAATTGGAAAGACCTGGAGAGGTGTTGTGTAGTCGGGGGGTGGTGAGGCAAGGACAGAAAGGGGCAAGCCAGGTGGTCGTACATCTGCCACCAGCTTCCTCTGTCCCATTCCATCCGTCCAAACGTATTACCTATGATTTCATCCCAGCGCTCCAGACATTCCTCTCTGCCTAATTAACACCACAAGGAGTCCTTAGTTCAACTCGACCACAATATTGGTAACTGGTTTCAAGCCCTTAGGCTTTGTGGTGAAGGTTGACTTCAAAGAATATATTTTATTCTCACGTCTATCCTTGAGACTGTCGGTAAATTTAGAAATGACTTAATCATCCCAAATGTTGCGGACAATACCTACATTTTTTAGAGACTAATACTGATATCATGGTAGTAGACATGCAAGATCTACCTCATTTGAAGAATGGCATTAATCATTTTGGTTGCTCGCTCTTTGAGAAATTCTAAACATATCATCAAAATTGGGAGTGAAAGATGCCCTTTTTTACGAGCGTTACTTTTTCATTGCCATTACTTGGATATCCCTCAATATAATAGGTACCACTATTATATAGATTACATTTTTCTGTTTATAGTTTGTCCTATCTATAGTTGCATAGCCTGGGATTTGGAATCCGCTGATCACACTAAACGAGTCGCTTGAGTACAGAGCACGAGAAAGTACGTCCACTTACCACGGAGTGTCGACCGTGGTGGTGGTTTGTGTAATACTCGTCAAATTCCAGCCCTTTAGGTTGTATAGGTAGGTACAGGGACAATTTTCGACTTGTATAAAATCATCAGCGAAAGATGAGGGTTTTCTTCATTGTAGGCAGTCAGTAGAAATCTCTATAACGATTGCAGAAGAATTATCTTTTATTTTCCTACCTGCCTCCTACTGAACGATCACAAAATTAGGAGCGACGTGAAAGCCGATGTCAAATAAAGATGTTGACAACTCCTTACGAATTTACTCCGACCTTTATGATGTATTTACCATGACTGCTCGCACCACTCTTTTTTACAGTTCTCTTCAGAGGTTCACGTTACAATTAATTTATCTAATCTGTGATTTTATACTCAAGAAATCTTTGACAATATTTATATTCACAGTTTTTCAAGAGTCACGTTAAAGCAAAGTAGGAAATGGAGATGAAATTTCTAAACGTACAGCCTATGTCCCAACAGCCCCGAGAGCTTTTTTTGTTGTTTCTTGAGGGCTCGAGGGGAATAAGCTCTTTTGACTCTTCGTCCCAAGTATTTTCCCGTGTCCCCATTTAATGGTTTACGCCACTTTGAGAAGCACTTGAATTAATCACTGTACTTACGTCTGAATAGGGCACATCGCTATCGTATATCCACGATAGGACACTTGTGACCTGCCCCCTCTTGAGATGACTAGACAAGCTTCAAGAGCAGTTCTCGAATTTTTTGAAATGTTGTTAATTGTTTGGTTGTTTCGATACAGTATTTGAAGAGTCCACTGCTCCTTAATTTACAGTTGATTTAATTACCTGGAATTTGAGGTGTAATATAATAACTTGTAACTTGTAATCCGCAATACTTATATACCTTTTTTTAATGAACTCATGAGTATCGAGTGAGGAAGTATTCGGTCAGTCAAAAACGTTATTGTTTAACGAAAATGCTCTTGGAGTCTGAAATATTAGTTCAACCTATAATCGTGCACCTACTGTATTGAAATTCAGAAATCCAATAGTTTTTCATGACATGTGGACGGAAAGTTACTCTGGCAAACTCAAGTTCAAGCGAAACGGTATCTGTACCTCCATATTTCTCGAAATTGGACTACTTAAATAAAAGCTTCGTAGCAAAATAGAGGTAAAAGTAACGTATAACACGTCTGAATCAGAGACCAATCACAGGCCCTCAGAGTAGAAGTTGACTTGTTTGCGCGACGGTTAAAACTTGCTCTCACGCCTTTCACGACCTCAGCTTTTGGAGTACTCAAGGTACTCTAGAGTATTCATCGAAATTCAGTAGGAGATATTCTTCGGTTATGGTGAGGGACTGTATGTGAGATTCGTACCTCAAACTTTTTTTAATAACCTTTGACCTCTTATGTGTATAATAACCCATTGCATGTTGAGGTAGGATTACCGTGAATCTCCAACATATGAGATGTAGCAAAGCGCGCGCACTAATCGGGAACAGACGTGAATTTTTCATTAGTTTAAATTGTAGGTCTTACCTACAGCTTTCAAAAAAGGTGCAATATAATGGGTTGGAAATGAAGGAAAGTGGGTGAGAAAGGGGAAGGAAAAAGCTGGTGACGTCATCTGTAAGTAGCTAGTGGTAATCGACTGAGAGGGAGATACTTGATAGATGACGACGGTCGCCAACCTTCTCGTATTTCGGAGCTGAAAATTGGGATATAGGGGCTTTGAAGGTCTTGAAACCGATTCTGAGGTCAAAAGCAGCTAATTCTGACCAACCTTTTCCAAATTGTGCACGTTAGAACTCTACCTCATTCAGAATCACACCGTGGATCTGTGAATCGAAAATGAAGGAAGAGGTGGTTATTAAGATTTTTTTCCCCCATTAAGACAGGCAAAGTGGGTCTACCTGGTCATATGCCCTTGACGACGACTTCATAGTGATGATACTCGCCGCAGCGAGCAGCCAAACAGTGGAAATCCAAACCAAACAGTGGAAATCCACTGCTAAACATTGGAAATCCACAGTTTGAGGTTAAAACATGCCCAGTTGATGATTGGTGCCGTGCCTAGAAGAGGAATGTTTTCGATTTTCGGCTCCGGAAAAGCATCTGTACAAGCAATCCAGAGGAATGGCGAAGGGACAATAGCTCGTCTTCAGTGCATGAGCTGTTTCCAGAGATCGGAAATAGCCTTAGATTTGGGTTCAGCGTTTTTATAAACGCCCTGGAGCCAATAAATTCTTAGCTCGAAATTCCATTTATCTCAGTTAAGACGCAATCGGAGAGAAGAGCGCCGTATAATGTCACATCAGGTAGCGAGTGAGGTTTCCCCCTAGGCCAGTTGAGTAGGTACTTCAAGAGCTCTTCTTCCCTTATCGGATAAACCAAATAATAGCACCATTTAGGAATGTTCATTTGAGTTACCTAATAATTATATCCATAAGCGTAGCTCTTCTTTTAAATGGAGGACCTGATGTCATTTAAAATTAATCATTAATTTTAGGTAGTGCCTATAGTTTAGAAAAACTGACTGTATAGGCGAACGTTCGGGATGAGTCATAAAGAGAGGAAAGGGTTCCATGCTAACTCCAAGATCGGAGCTGGCTGCCTTATACAGCCCCTTTCAAAGTATATGCTAAACAGATACATTAGAGTTAGAAGATCTCTGAGGCCAATGGGGCCCTGTTGCAACACTAACCATTGAATTAACCGTTGCGTAACTGAATAACGGATGTTCTACTGCCCAGTGCCCAAGGCAGGCTGTCGAACTTACGTTTTCTTACTTAGTCTACATTCCTTACTTCACCGAAACAGTGAAGAAAAGTATCGCAATCAACCTGAAAAAAATGTCTTCGTCGTCAATCTGATACCACAGGTTTTATGAATATAACGTCGTAGGTACGTTTCAGAGAAATGTCTCACGCCACGTCCCACAGTCACTGTTACATTCTCGCGAGATGAACAAAGTCCTATTTATAGGCTCCATTTCTATGTAGCTACCTAAAAAAGAAACTCTTGCGGAAGTCTCAACATTTTGTGGAATACTAGAAAAATATATCTACGTAAAACGCTACTAAACTTTAAATATTTCTGCCAATTTTTTTCCCCGCATGGCTCGAGGGATTTATTTGTTATAGGTATAGAAAGATTGGAACCCACAATCATTCGATCAAACTTCCACGCGAGAGATCGCAAAAGTACTCTGAAAGTCCATATACCTAAGAACGTCCAAAAATAAATCTTTTTACCTACATGCCTACTTCCATCCTCAGTAATATCCCTTCAGAAACCATCCCATAATACCTCATTAGATCAAAATCACTACAAAAAAAACGAGCACGATTTGTTTCATTATTCACTTCGGTCATCAACTTTTTGCAGACACAAACAATAGGCATTAGGAGATATATTTTAGTTATTATTAGAGGAAGAAAATCCGGTACCTATCACAGTTTTCAATATTTAAGAAGTCCCCATTACAGGATTTTACTGCCTACTAAATCGATGCACTTAGGTAATATCGTTATTCTTATACGTTTAATAATTCCAGTATAGTAGTTTTGTCTAATTTGGTTGTTTTTCGTCGTTGATTTGTTGCGTTTATTATATTACGTATTAATTATATTCATGTTTTTTTTTGTGTTTCAATCGTCAGCACAATCGTCTTATGGACACAAAGTTTCTATTGATTACGTTTATGTAGAGTAATGATCATTCCGTGTTCGGTACACCTTCAACGAGAAGGTATCAAACTCGTTGGAAACTGTTTCTGAAATTTTCTTAATAAGGTTGGTTGGAAGTTGATTATTTTTTTGATTTTCTAGTTTTTCATCATCGTTTCCCTTCCACTTGATTCATAGTAACAAATTCATGTTTGTTTCAGGTGAGGACAATGATTCTTTTGCTTCGTCGCTAAAACAAATCCAGAGTCAGTGGAAAACAGGTAATTCTTCAAATCTCTGAGATTACAAAAGCTTTGTTTATGTACCTACGCTTCTCGTTCTACATTATGTTGAATTGTTCACCGTGATTCTCTTGTCAAATATTATTAAGTTCATTTTTATTTGTTTTTTTATCCGATGAATACAATTTTGAGTGTTTCTTGTTGGTAGATAGGATTCATCTGCGGTTGTTGAATGACTATATGGGAAAAATGATCTGATCAGGTACCTTTTAGGTTTTTATGATAGCCTGTCCCTACCTTTTTTAGTTGAAAAATATTTGTTGTTTATAATATGTCGTTTGCTACTTTATTCCAAATAATAATATAAATAAGAGTGTAGTTTATCGATCGGCTACTTATTTAGCGAAACATAATGAGTTCCGCTGTAGCATTGAAATGGAGTGTATAAGTCAGAGGTGGCCTACCTACTACCTACTTTCAAATGTGCCTATATTATTTTGTGTTTTCATGGAATAAAGACATTTTTTTTTTTTTTTTTTTTTTTTTTTTTTTTTTTTTTTTTTTTTTTTTTTTTTTCATTTCATTTCACGATCCCGGTGTGGTCCGCGGATGTTCAGGAATTTTTCAAAATAGTTTTTATAATTATCTTACATCCGGAGTTTTATTTGGCTGGCACCTACTACAATCGTAATAAATTATTTGATTGAAAATCGGAAGAAAACGGAACGACTGACTGCACGCAATAGGCCCATAAACATGTGATTCGGGGAACTTGAAGGAAAGTTATGAAGGAAGTGTGATGGCGAGTGCTAAAAGGGTTGGTCAGTCAGATCAGAGGAATTGGAGCAGTTGGTTTGGTTCATTATCGAGTTTTCTCGTCGCATTTTGGTGATGCTACACCTACATTCCTTAAATACCAGGTTGTTCTCATCATATTTTACTATGGCCTGTTTTCCTATAATTATTGTTATTATCATGTGATGTTGGCCCACCTGAGTTTGTGGAGCCATGATTGTGGCCCACGACCGAGAAAGTTTGGTTGCCCCTGGTATTGGTAATAGTTTTGTAATAGTGTTTGTGGTGTCTATATCACTCCACCTGACATAAATGTGAGTTTGGAACAAGTCGGATGTAGTTCTTTGGGAACTAAATTGTGTAACTTTCGTAAACGGTTTCGTTTGGTGAGGTGAACTGCAATGCGAAATCATTACAAGGATCCGAATGTGACACGTAAAAAAACCAATCTTCAGTGCAATGACGTAACTTGAACCTCGAAAATCCTTCCGAAATAAGTGCAACGTCATCCCGCTAATTTTTGTACCTAATGACGTAACTTGAAAATTGGTGAAATACTAAATTGCTATCGTTGACGTTTGACAGTGAGCTAATACCGCGGAGTTAGTGATGCTGTTGTTCATTCAAAAGCTGTCATTCTGCTTGTGTGGAATGCAGTAATTTTTGAGGAGTCGTTCAAATTGACTATTTGGTCGTTCTTAACTATAAATTCGGGTTAGAAATTTTTTTGGGGAGTCATTCATTCAGTTATTGACTATTTGGTCGTTCTTATTCGGAGTCATACAACTTTTGGACTGAATCATTGAAAAGGTTGATTCATTTCAATGTGATGTAAGTAGGTATTACATCCCGGCTATAACTAACGCCAACCCCCGTAGAGAACACTATAATAAGTAGGTACCTATGCCCGAAAAGGTTGACGTTTTTTAATCCCAGTTACCTACCAATTTTTTTTTTATGAAGTTATTAGCGATGGGTAGATAGTTACCATATGGATATTGATCGATTTCATTTTGATTCAATTGATAGGAATCCAATTTTGAGCATTTTGATCGAATCCTTAAGTTTAACTCCTTTATTTAGGTATGTATTTATATACTTGTGTTTGAAAGTTTTTGGCCGCGTCTGAAAGAGGTTTGGTTAAGATGAAGCTGGTAGAGCCGGCCGTGATCTTGTTTTTGACCTGGTGGTCATTTGGAGCAAATGAACACATCCGGTCCCACCGTGCCACGATAAAATTGATGGTGCCAGCAACGTAATACGGAAACCCAGCTGCCTCTTCCCTCTCATCTATTCAAAACTTCAAATCAGACTGAATAATGGTCCTCTGCCAACTAGGGGCTCATAATACCTAAGGGGCTCATAATACCTCCTCATAATACCTAAGTAAATAAATAAGAGAAGTTCAGTTCTAAGAACTACCGATTGGGGAATTATGAGTTGGATTGTCGGATGAAAACATTGTATCTATACCATCACATCACAAGCACCACCCTTAGCCTTTTTTGGTACTATCTCGCGTCCTTCAGCAGACCTCTCGCTCCAACCTGCTGGAATTGTTTCCAAATGACTCGCTGATGTTTTCCCTATGAGTATGATTATAATGCACTAGGTACAATACCAAAGCTATACATAAAAAGTTGAGTTATTTTCAGGGGTTGGTAATAGGCAATATTTTCAAATTCAACTTTCAGAAAGGAAACTGTAGTACCTATAAACAAACATTCACTGCATGGAAGTGATCCTAAATCTATATGAGCTGTGTAAGAATCTCATCAAATACAAACGTAATTTTTGGAATAATGCTGTGTATGAATTTGCCAATTTATTACGAGAACCCACGTAATAGGAGTTAATCACTACCAGGTTATTTGCAATTTTTTTAATCTTACGCAAAGGGGGAGTTTTGCGGGAAAGGGTTCTTACTAGCCTCCCTCAGAATTTCATGTCAAAAGACCCTTAAAGAGCTGCCTACAGCGTAGAACAGACAAAAAACTATATGCTCGGCAATGATACGTTCATGAAACGAAACTATGAGTAAGAAGATTAAAGATAACAAACAAAGCGATAGCCCACCCTTATCAGTGTCACTCGGAAGACTCGTCGTTTTCAGCAGAGCTTGTGTTTGTGATAGGAGTGTGTATAAATCATACCCGAACATAATTGTTTAAGAGGGGTGGGTGATATTGCGGAACTTGGTCCATTCATCAACCCCCTGCCATTTTCAAGTTCAAGGCTCGGCCAGCCTCCAAGCTCCTACGGCGTTAGGTCATTATAGCAAGGTTTAGACGGACACCCAAACTTTCTTGTCCGCGAATTTGATCTGATGCAACATCAAAAAATGGCACAGGTCATTGAAATTCCGATAGAAATCTGAAAATTGGACGAACAGCGAGGGCAATCTGCTCAACCATTAACCCTCCATTCCTTCTGTGGCGGACTCCGAGTACCCCAACGCCATTTTTTTGCTTGTATGCTAACGTTTCTGGTGTTTATTCGTGCCCAGACATTCAGTGCCTGTTACTCCAGTATCCCTCGAGCTGCTAGTGTCGTTGGACTTCTGTAGAAGGTGAATAATGCGTTTG
>JAEMON010000009.1:4535608-4553186 GCA_030264115.1 Lygus lineolaris | reverse complement strand
CAACAGTTCTGATAACTCGAAAGTTACAGAACACCCCCCTGGCTACCACTTTTTTTACACAAGTAAACAATCTCTATAAAAATAATACAGACTGTTCGAAGGGAAATTGCTGTTTCCTAGGTGCTGCAGTAATTAACTAACAGGACTGGGTTTTCGAAAAAACCTTTAAAACAAAAATGCATTCATTGCTGACATAATAGGTAGGTATGTAATATAACGAAAAAATCTAACGTTCCAGTCATGCAGCATGAGTAGATCAGCTAATTTTCAAAGAATCATTTCAATCGATTTTGTGGGTGATTCCGAATTAGGTGTATCACAATTATGTTTCCATGATGTTTGAGATGATCCTTTCACCAAAAACCCGTTTTTTGACCCTCAATTTTCAAAATTTGACCCCTAAAAGTAGATACTCCAAAAATTCACCCCAACGAACAACTCATCCTTTCTTTTATTATTATTAACATTCTGAATTGTTTGTTTGGATTTTTTAGATCGATCCCAGGGTCAAAATATTATCGTCTGTAGTGAAAACTTCAGGAATCGTTGTAGGATGTCCACGGATTTCCATGGAGAAAATTTTTAAAATTTTGAAGCCATTGTATAATGGAGCAGGTACCTAGATAGGATGGAATAGGCTGTTGTGTTGCATCAAAGCACCATTATTTATGCACCTAGAGTATTCAATAGTCAATTTAGTTGCCATTTTGATAATTCAGAAACAAGTAAAATTGAAGTAAAATTCCGGAATATTCCCGATAAATTTCTTCCAGCCCGGCAATATTCCCGTGGGAATTCCCATTACTGCCTGAAGCTTGACGGTACTGTCAGCCTAGGGATAGAAAATAGGGGATGCTATTTTCAAAACGCCTAGCTCGAAAACTTGAACTTGGAAGGTATATTTTTTGTCCATATAAGATCACAATTTTAAACGTCGAATGAGACCTCGCGGAGCATTTTAGGACCAACCGTTTGCTCCCTGTACGGACTTAAGGGTTGAACGAAAAAATAGCAGAAACAAGAGTATGAATGGCAAATCCTCAGTTGATAAAGTAGAACTTTTTTTCACTGAACCGAGTTTATTGATTACTTTAATTAGCTTCCTTCGTTCTTCAATTGGATAATAATAATGATATAGTAATATAATTACGGTAGGGACTTAACTGTTTTTAGGCTTTTCAGTTCGAGAGCAATTTGTTACATCTCCTATCTGGGTGGAGAATTCAGTTCATCTGATTGGAAATGATATCATCGACACAAGCGAATTATGTGTGATTAGTATTTGTTAGCATGTAGGATTAACCTTCAACGCTTCCCACTAATTAGATACAAAAAATATCATCGTATAATCCTATATTGTCGTATAATTGTTACCGTAAATATTATGGTTCGCCGCTTGCGGTTTGTGTATTTCCGTTTATTCACACCCATTTCTAAATAATCGACCGTCATTCACCTCGCTGCCGTCCCAGCAATCCGCTGGTAGGCGATAGTGAGTGATGGTGATTGATTCGCTATTGATTGATCGCTCGGATTATATTCTACGTACAACATCCATGTTCATTTTTGGAGTCCCGACGGTTCTCTTTTCACGATGAGAGCTCCAGTTTGGGGAAGATTGGGTTTTCATGACAGCCATCAGTTTTGACGACCTCATTTGATGAACGGTTCCATAAAATCCTGGTTCACATGTCCAAAGAATCAATTACTGCGAGTAGTAATAGTTTGAAATTTCAAATTTTCTTTTCTGAATGTCTCTCACAATTACGTAATTTACCTATCAGTCTTTTCAGATGTTGGTAAGTATCCTGGATGCCCGCAACTTTTATTTACCTTTCTACACCAAGAGTCTTTCAAATGTTAGTGGCCAACAGTTGGTCAACCAACATACCGTAAACCTACCGCCAACTTGGGTATCTCTTATATGTATTGGTGATCGTGGGTGACTCTGACGCAACTTTGCAGATACCTACTTATAAAATAGCGAAAATTGGAAAAATGACAATTCATAATCTGCGGAAAAGTTCTTCATTTGTTCGAAGATCGTGCCGTAAGACGTACATGCGACTTTTTTTTTAACATATAGGTCAAAACTCGGTACAATGCAGACAAAAAACTGCGGGTATTCTTATACACTACAAGGAGTTCAGTACTTAGGTGTGGATTCTTTTAAAACGCCACGAAATCCCTGGAGTATTTCGGTAAGAAAAAAGTGAATTTCGATGTCGTCAGGATGTGTTTGGAACAGCCAAAGATGGAGGAGGGGGTCTGTGTACATTTTCACACGTGCTTATCACCCGCCACTCCCGCAGCTATCGTCCCTATCAGGAACAGTGGGGACCTTTCAGCTTTACCCGATGGTAGACACTTATCTACAGAAAAAACGAGAGTTGAAAAAAGTCTTCATAAACCTCCGAGCTTGTCTGGTGTGATACCATTGTAGATGCAGAAGTTTCTTAACTAGTTGGTTTCAGCTTTCGTTCATCCGAAGAGGCCTGGAAACAATATTCAAATTTTGTTTTTTGAAAAAATCCAGAAGTTTAATTAAATTAATATTGAAAATCGGAAACAGTTTTTTCCTAATAACCACCCTGTGAACATTATCTCTAATCTACCGAAAAGTAGAAGAAAAAATAAATGCAATTAAATTTAAAGATTAATGTTTTCAGTTTTACAAACTCACTGAATAGCGTTCGTGGATGGACATTTAAATAAGTTTATGGTTGCACTAAAGGTGTTTATATGCAAGTAAGTAATTAAAAGTAATATTGCAAAATGGCGTTTGCCCTACATTTCAACAAATTTACCTACCGCCATCCTTTCGCCGTTCAACTTGTAACTTATTTCTTTCGATAAATTTCAGAGTTTTCTAGAAAAAAATCCTGTATTCATCCAAAGTTATTTTTGTATTGCGAGTGGATTGAAGTCTTGATCTAATGGCGAAAGTGGGGCGCACGCGCCTATTATTTTCCTACGTTACCTTATGCATAAATCAGAAACTAGAAAATGTCAGTCCAGCGATATCGAGTCTTTCCTCCACGTCAGAGGAATCCATGAATATTTCATCTCCTGGCCCAATCCGTAGATCAAGGGGCAGTCCTATCGCATTGAGATTTTTCGACGGGTCCGGGTTTTTTCCGGGTTGGAGGTTTTTGGAGGGATCCGTTCTTCAGATTTCGATACCGTTTGATGCTTGATTTGCTTGATATTTTTTACAAAATATTCAATGAAAAAAATGTTTTTGCCCATCCGCAATTCCAACCATTTCCACCGGGGGTGGCCTGAATCAAAATTGAAATCAATTTGGAAAAATTATCTTTGGACATTCGAATTAGGCAACTTGTGGGGCTTATTGTATACCTATTTTCTTCCTCTAAATCAGGAGAACGGACTATACCCCTACCGATCGGGTGTTCGACGATTCTTGCATCAGTGTGATCAAAGCTTGATCACATGCTGGTGACGGGATGTCTTCGATAGGGAGTTTTCGCCCACCACGTTCTCTCAGTTCGTTAAAACGGGCGAAGACCTCTGTCCAGAGAAACAATTTCGGACGCTGACCTCAACCCGTCCTAGTGCGCCGAGGTGGACGTCACGGGAGGGGGTGGTTGCAAAAGTAACCAGAAATGTGAGCAAATTTGAGTTTCTTTAAAAAAGTCTACGATTATTTGTTACATTTATTATTTACGATGTTTGTCGGGATCAGGCTCTTAATTTATATGACTTCATGATATACAAGTGTTGTTCATGTACTCACATAAGCTATTTAAATTCGAAAATGCTCTTGATGTACAATTTCAGTAGCTTATAATAATTACCTAAAATGTACTGCAAAAATCTTGTAGGTTAGTAGATTATCATTCTGGTTTAATTAGGATAACTGATTTGATGTTAAAAATCATGAATATAATTTGGTACATTCCTAATTTGAATTGAACTTTTATTCGGCATCATTCAAGTTATTAGCTGTATTGTGTTGTTCTACATTTTATTGACTCGCAAAATCATACGTGCATTAGGTACCTACCTATCTAAAAATTCAAAATGACCATCACAAAACAAGAGCTTTTGTCAATAGCCTTAACTACATGAATGTTGCTGTCACTTAGGTATTGAATTGAAAAAGTTGTAAAACAGGCTTCTAAGAGGTTTATTGCGGGCATTTCAATGGTGTCACGCCAGTCAATTGATGGGTTGGGATCCGAGCTCTCCACAACGTTTTATTTTCCCCTAACATCATTACATTGTCATTTCACTCTGAGAAGTGGTAGTCGATCCACATCGATTTAGTCTACTCACGCTGATGTATATTTGTGTTGGTTCAATGATATGGTACGATTTCTATAATCTATAAAGAGTCGACGTGAAATGCCTACTATATGCAGGATTGGAAATGATAGATCTCCTTAATAAGATTGAATAGTGAAGGAATAAGCTTCCGAAAATGGTTTGTTAATCAGCCATCTTACAGTACAGACAAATGGCCACTGTATTCGCCTCTCATAGCGAAAACCACTCTTCACCTCAGGATCTAGTACAAAATCAGTACCTACTACTTCCCAAAATTGAAACAGTTGGACGATGTTGGACATGTTGGACGATTATCTAAATAGTATTATACTTCTTTTTTTTTCTTTAGACACTTTGCCACAAATGTATTAATTTTCAATGATGGAGGAATAAATTTCATTTCATTTCATTCATGTCACTAAAATATGAAATTGTTAGCATTGCTAAAAAGTGGGCAGGTGACAATAAAAGATGAAACGGACCGTGAAGAAGCATCAAGCGAAGACACGCGACCGGTAGCTCTTAAACTTGAAGCACGCGTTTTGCTCCTACAAGTTGAAGAACTGGTGTAATTAACGTTGAGGGGCCAATCGGAACGGTTTAATGGGTTTTTCAACAGTTCTGCCCTCCGTTATTTGTATAGTGGAACAGCTGTGAGGCACCCGGATTCACGGGTCGTTCCGTATCAGTGATCCCGATTCGGCAAAAATCACGATTTAGTTCGGTCTTTCTGTTCTGGTTCGCTGTACGCAGCACATGCATCCTAAATTCGGCTAGACAACTTTAGGATCCATAGTATTAGGATTTAGGATTAATTTTATATATCTCTTTATCTTTCGTAAATGAAGGCGCCAGAAGATACCTACATGTATAATTCGTCTTTTCAGAAAGGTTATGGTCAAAGTAGAGCTTTAGATACGGCATCTACCTACTTCATTTTCATGGACGACATAACTACAATGTTACCGAGACTTTATTATCTCCCAAGAGTTATGTTGGAGGGAGTGGATTAATTGCAGTCCATTTGTCTTCAAGGGAAATTTCACCGCGAAAAACTTCGGCCAAGAACATTGTTTCACCGACGGGAAATGAAAATAAAGCGACAGAATCCGCCCTCAGTGCGGTTCTGGGTTGGGACTGGTGTGGGGGATCTCAGTTAGTTTCTGAGGGTTTCCAAAAGCTTTCGAGCGTGGTCTGAGCTCCAAGGCTGAGGCAGTTGGAAAAGGGCTTTTTAGTTTAGGGCCTCGTAGTCTCTTTTGTACGGAAGGGGGCTTCTTTTTATTCGGCTCTCCCCAGTGTCTTCTTGGTAGGAAAGCCTGATAAAAGGGTTGTTGAAAAAATGTTGAAAAAATATCCCGCTACTAGTAAACGTCTGTTTTTGATGTGAAGAGAGCGTGGGATGGAGTAGGTTCGTACCCATTCGCGGGTCACCGCAAATCATACATTATTACACGGGTTGTGCTGTAGGTACGTCGTAACTTGTTCATTGATGCGAATCCGACTGAAAAACTATCATTACGCACCTACATCGTAGAAAGAGTGTTCAACGAAGATGAAGTCTACCAAGTGAGGGTGCATGCATTTCACGTATTCACATGACGTGTGGATGCAAGGGGCTTGATTAGTACGAATAGGTACTAAAAAGTATGAACATAAGATGCCAGGAATCGATTCTTTGAGTTATAATGATCGAAAGTTCCTCCTTGCAATTTTCTTTTAAACCCTTAATTCTTGTTGTTTTTTTAGAATCCTGAGTTTCTATTGGTAAATTACCTCCGTTTTCATAAAACTGGCCATCTGTGAAATTCAAAAGCAAAATTGAAGGCTACCGTTGGAAAGCTCGTCAAATTTCATTTCACAATAGGTTAATTCAAGTGGTTAGAACTTCTGAAATCACCGCTTGAAAATCCGCGGAAAACACTGAAAACTTCTAAGTGCCAAGTTGCCAAAAGTTCCAAAGTGGATATAGCATCTTAGTTGCCGGTGACTGGACAAACTTCCTCAGGATCTGAGCTTTCCGACGGTGTAGTATGTTTTTAATTTTGGTGCACCAGATAATGCAGGAAAAAATCATATAGGTATACCTATTGAGTAAGTATTATTTTTTGTTAGTATGGTAGCTTTCCTCAGTTTGCACTTACACGGAAAAAAATCTAGAAATAGGCAATAAAACTTTGATGCTCATTTCTTGCAAACCATCGGGCCAGGTACGTGTCATTTGTGGCCACTACGCGTTCTGATCAGCGTTTGAATGATTGAATTCCATTCAAGGCGCAGGAAAAACGTTCGTGGTGTGTTGACGAATGATGCCGGTAAGATGTCCTATAGACTGTAAAATTCGTTTTTTTGTAATGTCTCTCCTCAAAGGCTTCAACAGTATCTTCAGAGGTTATAAATCCCCCATGCACCACATTTGAGAACGAGTTTATTATTCATGGCTCGCAATTTTTTCGTCGTTATTGAAACACGAGAAAGTTTGTACAAAATGTTTAGGGTCGATTTGGTTTCATAATTTGCTAGATAGAGATCACTTTCATAATCACTATTGATCCTTTCTACACTTCACAACTTTATAAGGATTAGTACCTATATACCTACGAGTAGGTACAATCATACCTAGGTACGTCGTAGGTACAATAGAAAGAGATTATTGATGTCGAGTAGAAGTTGATCGATCGATGAAGGAATATGTGATAATGGAATACGAATATACGAAACTTATCAAACGAACGGCGATTCCCCGTCAAATTTGCAATTCAAACGAATTTGAGAATGCTGAGGATGTATTCCAATAACAATTATTTATTATATACCATTCCAATACCCATGAGTTTTTCCGAAACATTTCGACTTTAATTCGTTTTACCATTGGTACGTCACACAGAATAGCTTTTGTTGAAGGGTATAAGCAACGTTTGTGATTGGAATCGAGAGCTCCAATTATTTTTTGAAGGTGAACGAAACTGGTATTTCTTCATAATTGTGCCGTCCCCCGCAGTTATCGGATCCTACAGGTCGTGGAAATATACATTTTCAAATTGAGAAGGATCGGCAGGTGTGGGTTGAAGAAGGCGAGGCGGATTCTAAGGGCGGGGAAAAATCTCTCGCCTTGATTCAAGAACAGTTAACATTCTGTAAAACTTATTTTCAAAAAAATCTGATTGTGTAACGCTAAAAGGAGATTGATAACGTAGGAAGCGTGCTTCTTCTTTTTAAACCCCTTAAAATCGGACCAATTAGAGGGGTCGTGGTTATTTTTGCTTCCTCAGATAATATATCTCAGTGAGGGCTCTCCAAAAAGGTGCCACATCATTATGGATGTCCTATGAGCGGAAAAGGATCTTGAAATGACGTCATCGAACCCCCGTGTCGCCTTGGGGGGACCCTCTGCGCAAAAATAATTCTGACATCACGCGCCTCTTTCCAGCTATCTCCTGGCTTGATTGGTACGAATTTTGAGCTTAACATTGGTACAGGGAGGTTTTCGAGAGCGCTGAATCCGAATTTGAGGTAAAAGATGCGAATTTCGCACTACCCATGCGCACACTCTACTCCTAATTTGGGCCTCGAGAGTGGGAGGCGGGGTGCTCATTATTACGATAGCATACTACAGAGTAATTACTAGATTATGGTACTCATGAGTATCAGCTCTGACTGGTGGTGTTTGGTTGGTCCATCTTTAACTCTGGAAATTTGTTATATACTTACTATAATTGATAATTGGAAGGGGGTGGGGGTACAAATAGGTATTGCAGCTGGTTTTGGGTTATGAGTCATAACTTATGACAATTCCTCCATTCACAGCATTACTTGTATCATAAGTTGCAATCACGGATAAAAATTCACTTTCACTTTCAAGTTAGAGAAGATGGAATCGTTGTAGCCTCAACAACCATCCTAAATAAGAAGCTCCATTCATGGGCGTCCTTCGTCATTGGGATCCTGTTATACCCACCGCTTGTGTCTTTTAAGGCGACTCCTCTCATACCGGTCCTGACCGACGAAATCGGGATGTGAACTTGTGAAGTCCCCCAGCGGATTTTAACTTATCCGTCATCCTCATTCGCCTGGAGGCCGAGCAGTCAAGGACGACTGGTCATAAAAACTCGGCTTCAAGTCGTCTCCGCGTCCCTTCAGGCACTTGCACCGCCGCTGCGTATATCAAATTCAAGGATCCCTCGCCTCAACCTCGCCTCAGACTCATGGAGAACAGCCAGTTTCTGTTGGGAGATTGAGAAGGAAGAGCCTAAGGTACTACTTACCCGAAATATCACTAAAGCAGTGAACCTAAATAGGTACTCCTGGAAACGGTGCACTGCTATTATAACTAAACTTTTCTTAATTCATACAAATCAAGAGTTGCTACATGTCAGGAAAGTCATGAAAAGTCGGGATTTTAAAATGGACGTCGAAAAGTCAGGAAATCTCAAATTTTTAGGAAATCAGTTCAGGAAATTTGAACTCGCCGACCACCGAATCGCAAGAAAACAGCGAAAAAGTCCGAAAAACGGCAAAATTATGTATCCACTTACATCAAATGGAGGAGAGGTGGGAGGGAAGAGTCTTGAGAGAGTAAAACGTTGAAATTATTTGCCATTTTCTTTCTGCACAGCTGATTTAGGCACGTGATATCACTGTTGAAATTTACGAAAAATTGGGACTGCGTGTAGGGAAATCTAGAGCTAATTAGGTTTTTTTTGTCTTCTTCTCGAAAGTGCCCGTTCAACTGAATCTGCAATATTCAAATACGACCATTGTGCTACATACACCCTTTGTGAGTTATCTATATTGGGATGCTATATTCAAATGTTCCATAATTTACGACGACAAACTTTGAGATTTTATACTCAGCACTGTCACCAACTCATCTGTATTTTGAAACACAGTACATAATAACCTCGTGATTAGAAATCTACTGAATTCCTTTTCAATGCAGGAGTGATGATTGTGGTGAGGTTTCACTGCTTCGCGAGAAAGTGAGCCGTCGTTCCCCAGCCTCTAATTTCCTTCAATTATTTCAACGATTTTGGTTTGGCCATTCTTCCTTGTTTACGATTAGACGTCACGCGATATTGTTTGTTAGAAAGGACTGTAACAGGCCGGTGACCATTATATGTATGGTTCAATGTTTCATTGCAAGGAAATTGCTTCTAATAAATTAAGTTATTGAGCCTAACGCTCGCGGCCTTCATAAAATAATTGTATTACACAGTTGTTGTTAGTTTATACGAGATGATGATTCCAGTTGGGATTCAGCCAGAGTTAAATACTTTCACACGTACATTCTTTATTCCTCACACAACGTTCCAGGTCCAGCTTCTCTGGACTTCTGGATTTCTGATGAACAGGTTTCCCCTGAAGATTGGTCAAGCTGGACCCGAAACGTTGTGTGAGGAATAAAGAATGTGTGGAAGTCTTTAACTCTGGCTGAATCCCGACCATACTCATCTATAAACTACCTATTATGCAGCTGACTAATTCTACCTCGTTTTACACAGTTGTTGAGAGGGAAAAGAGAGATTGAGAAATGTATCTTCATTTTTTTGTTTTGTGAGAATACGGTCAGCATTTGAATAGCTATAATGATAAATTATTATTACCTATTGTTAGATGAAACAACGCAATTTCGTTTTCAATGGAAAATATACGTTCTTGTTTTTATTTCCAAATTTATTGTAGGTGTAGGTCACATTGAGAGCTTTCCAAATAGATTCACGCGTCCATATTTAGCTCGTTCCCACCAACTACTCGGATTTCGAAACTGAAATTTGAGATTCAGTGGTTTTCGAGGGTTCTGAATCCGATTCTGAGGTCAAAAGCAGCAAATTTAAACCCATCTCTGTTCTACTGCAGTACAGCTACCACCGACCATCAATCGTGGGAATGAACCGTTACGGAGGAGTATGAAACTCGATAGAATGAATAGGATTAAAAATATAGTCGCATGAAATCGTCTGAAGTTTGAATGGCGATTTGACCTGCGAACATAACTCACAATCGTGTGTCTGATTATTTTCGTTTCCGCGATCCATATGGGAAGCGAACGGCGCTGGTGTAGTACTATCTACAGTTAGATACCTACTACAGTGATCCTCAAAATCGTAATCTATGATACCCGTAGTGAAAACAATACATACTAGGTATTCTATCTAGGGCGATTTGAAAATGTTATCCTCTAACCTTCATCCGCTCGTGGCTTATGACGCTGGATTTCGATGCACTCCTCAAACGGACCCTACATGCTGAATTTTAGTAATTTTGGACTATTGTGACTAGTTTCCGTATATAGCGAAATAGTTGAGAAAAGAAAACGTCAAATATATGTTGCTATGTATGTTGGTACAATGAATTATTTCCAGAAAAAAAATTGGACACTCGTCAGTTTTGGAGAGGTAGGTAGGGGCCTACGGGTTTTTAAAATTCGTTTTTAGATTCTTTTTACCTAGGTAATTCCTGAAAATTTAATCTTCATCAAGTTAATGAATTAAAATCCTTGTATTTTCTGTGAAATTAACAAAATAGTTGAGAGTATAATAGTGATTGTGTGAAATTAATTCACAAACTAGTGAAAATAGCAGGGTTATTATTGCATCAACAATAAATATGCAGGTACGGCATTAACACTCACAAGTTAGTCCCAAACTTTTTCCCTTATTAGGAACCTAGTTTTTAATGACCCCCAAACCCCTCAATAAATTGTCCGTACCCAACATAATATTCTTGAGTATGACCCCCTCTCAAACTGTTAGTCTGTATCCGCCCCTGAATAATTACATAGGAGACCCATGACTGAAAATACCCATATCCCTATATAAATGTAGAGGTACACGAAGATCCTAGTAGATAAATTCATTTCAAAATTTATGAAATCCGTAATCAAAATGAAAATCCTAGAATTCATATATATTTACACATTAATCTATCCAGGAAGGTATGCAATTGGGTACATGTGAACTAGTATGTTTGCTAAGAATGATTATAGGAAAATGCAACCAATATACTTATATGAATGCGTTAAACGTTCTGATCCTGTGTGTAACGTATGACGAAGACTATGATTTTTTTTTTTTTTTTCTCCTTCAAAGGGAATCTATTTGTCGTCCATCTGGCTGATGAAGATGCATATTGTATTGAAACTTGTATGGCCATTGATACATAGACCTCTCAACGAAACACGAAGTTTTTTCTCATCCATGTTGGGAACGCTACGAGCACCCGAAGTAGACTACAACAACCAGCAGATTTTAGTAATTTTATTTTTTAATTTCTATAAACATGAAATTTTTCATTACTACTTGAAAAATATGTTATATTAATTAGGTAATTTTTCATTCTCCGTTGAGAAGTAAAGTAAGTAAGTTTTGAGAAGTAAAACTGGGTCGCTTCTTGTTCAATTGGACATTGAGATTCAATAGGACATTCTACGTTTAGATGATGTATTACTTTATTTAGTTCCATGAGGAAATGACATTTTTTGAATCGATCATCATTCCTGGATTATGTATGTATTAGTTTGTATGTAAAGTAGGTACGTACTGAAATCGTATAAATGCCTCCTTTGTATTTTATGTCTTACGTTTGTAAACGAAGCCAATTTTTTCCATGATTAGAATGGTCTACCATGGAGTGCCACCCTAATGATGTTCCAATAGCTAACCCAAACTATTCATTATGGTGCATGAGAAAATGATTAAATCATTTAGATAGCCGTGGTCTTAGTCATGGTCTCTTAGTCGCAGATGGTCACATGCTTTACCAACATTTTTTTCGCCGACTTTCCCCGAAGATATGACAGCTATTCGCCTGATGCGAGTGAAAGCTTCGAGGTGGTCGATAGGAAGAGATCCGCTGAAACTGCCGGATTTCTTCGTTTAATCGGTGAGGCGGATGCGTTTATTTGGGAGGCTGAGCCTTCCTCGTGCCCTCACCGGCTTCCTTTGAGGTATAATTGCCTCTAATTCTCCTAATGTTCCGACTCCCGAATCTGCTCGCTACTGCGGGAAATGGGCCAGATGATCGCTGTGAGACGCAAATGATCTGGTAGTCTGTGAAGTTGGACTGGGAATCCTCAGCGGAAGGTTGTTCGCGATGGCTAGAAAACGCTAATCAATGTGCATTATTCGACTACTCATCCCTGGGAATCACTCCCGTCCATTTCTTACTGGAATATCTACTTGTACGAATTGAGGACCTAAGTCCTATTATATGATATCTATAGAAGGGTATGGAGGATGATGGGCGCAACGAAAAAGCGGTAGAATCGGATAATTAAAAAGCGGACAAGTACCATACTGTAAAATACAGACACGAAAGTAGCTCGCGTTGGTAGGGTTTGCCGTTGGAGAATCGGCCGAGGTCTTATTATACGCCGAGGTCTTCTTATATTATGGTCTTATTACAGGTTTTCATCTTGATTATAGGTAATCTTAGAAATGACCGACATACCTATTTTCGACCGCCCTGATTCGCAGTTATGGCATGGTGGCGACGACGTTAAGCTGCCAAAATCATACCGAAGCTATAGAAAGGTATCGACAGAAAGTTCATCTCGCAATTAAAAGATATATCAAAAGCATACCTGCGCAATGGCACGTCGCAAAATCCCATTGTTCAGACCTTTTCAAACTTAGAAACATTATCACATTGGCTCAGATTTTATTTTAATTGGGAACAGACGAGCATTTTTCATTATTTCAAATTGAAGGTCTAACTGAGAGCTCTTCAACAAGCTGCGATATGTAGGGTCGGAAATGAACGGAAGGCGATGAAAAAGTTCCATTCATGCAGCAAGAATCATTTTAACCGAGTTGGTGGGTGTAACCGTCACGCTTTTTTGTCTTAAGCTCATTTCCACCAAACTAATCCTATTTCGGAACTCAGAATTGGGATAAACCCGTTTTTAAACCGATGCTAAGGTCATAAACAGCCAATTCCGACCCACGTCTGTTCCCCACTCTCATTCGGAATGTTTTGCTGGAACATTATAAGGGAAGTTTGAGAGGGAAATAGTAATCCAGTCCCAGTAAAAACAGTAGGCCTGTCAGCAACCATACATCCCTAACATCAAACGTCACATTGTTACTAATGCCACTTTTCCAGAAAAGCCGCGATGTAGCAACTTCAGTCAACTATGTATAATATAAACATAGTTGGCTGACATCGCGAACCAGTATATTTATTAATATTATTAGTATTACATTATTATCATTTATTAGGTGAAACAGTATATTATACTGTTTGGCCTGTCTGTGAGGAATGTGACTGTAATGGTGTTTACACAGGTAATTCGGACGACGTCCTTGACTGTTTCAAACAATGGGTAGGTGAGGAAAATTGCAGTTATTACGATCATTCGCTGTTTTTCTGCTCTGACGATTCATCGTCTTAAAAACAACACAGGGTGGATACGCCAAGGACTGAGAGATTTTTAAATCGAAATATTGACTAAAATGCCACACCGGAATTATTGACTTTTAGTTCATAATTTTGACGATTTCTTCTAGACAGAGTCATACCCCATTGGGTATACCTGAAAATCGCATGTCAAAATTGTTGAAGTTAGTTATGCGTGTGGTATGGATTTACGAAACCCAGCTATGTTTATTCGGGAGGGTCTTAAAAGTAGAATTAGAGTGGAAGTTTGTATTCTAGATGTCAAGGAAGTACCTAGTGTTCACTCCATAAACTTAGTAATAACAAGGCTTCCGCTACGAATACAGTTATAATACAGTTCAAACAAAAACATTCTAAGAAAATCGCATGTAAATTCGAGCCATGAAAAATGTAGTATTGCACCTCGGATAGCCAAAGAACATGATGTCCCCCCGTAATAAAACGAGATTAATGGGCTGATCGTAAATTCCTTCGTTTAACAGCACTACAAGGCCTACTTACTTATTTAGACTACATGAAACTGGGGAAATATCTTCAAATTAGTTCAACCTAAATTATGGACCCTGAAAACGTTCCCAAGTTGGAGCCAAAGTCAGAATTTTGTGGTAAGAGGTGGGTTAGGTCCGATGTTTTCAGTCATTGAAAGCTACCTTACATTATCTGAAATGATTGAAAATGAGGGAATATCTCTGAATTAGTCGAAATTGAATGGGAGGCTCTTGAAAAGTTTACCTTCCACCAATTTTTTCCTTCATCACTAACGAATGTACGAAGCTATGTATTCGTGGAAAATGTTAGAAAAGATGTTGTCCTGCAAAATCGAAATTTCCACTTACTTTTTGAGTTTCAAAGCTTTCTGAACAATATTGGTTCTGCGTCTGTCTGTCTGTGATGATTCCTTGGCCGAGAAAAACTTTACTAAATAATGGTCCAATTTGTATGATGTTTTTAGGGATTTTGCTCTATACGGTCCTCTTTATTTCATCGCCCTTGGTCCACTATCAGCGTGTACGCATGCGCGTCACAATGCGCATACGGAAATTTGAAATTTGTTGTCATAGGCTTAAGTCCGGAATTTCGGTGAAATGTTCAGTTATTAAATATTAACGTTCATGTTACAAAAGCCCAGACATATCATAGGGGAGGGGGAGAGAGCGAGAGAGAGAGAGAGAGATTTATAGGCATAGGAAGCAATGATAAGCGATTTATGGTATGGTTAGAGATGGGTGGGGTGGCAAACATCACTAATCATCTCTTCCTTTAAACAAATCGAACTAAACTTTTGACAAAAGGGCAGGGTCTCATCAGATCATCTCGATCTGAGTTCTGGCGGGAGTGGTGCAGAATTCACGTAGCCTTTCAAAATACGCAACCTGAATCATATAGCCTACATTTATTGAAATGTGATGAAACTTGAAAGTCTTTCATGACAACCAATGTGGACCGTACTCCACTAGAAATGTAAGGGGGAAGACTGGATTCCGATCAACTTCTGCTTTCAAATTACATAAATAATTATAACTCACAAATTTCGACACATAAAATTTCGACACATTTTAACACACATAAATTTCGATTCCAATTGATCATCCGTGCGTTGATCCTGTACAACGCTGTATACAACTGTATTGCTTTTGATATCAATAATAATTATTAGGGTCGTCGATTAGCTGCATTTATTGTACCTACCTTGATTCATTTGATATTACCTCCCCATCCCATTCTGACACGATGTCAGTCACTGACACCGTCAGTCGTTGACAAACGCTTAGTGACAATAACCGCGAACAGGATAGCCGTGGGAACCCCGCCGGAAACTCAGCGGCCGATGCCATTCACAGTTCGAGACGTCCGCCACGGCTCTCCCTTTCGCCAAAATCCTCGCTCGAAGATGCCAAATGCGAGCTTCAACTGCTAACCCGCCAGTCACGTTCATCCTTCAAAGATTCAACAACTTTTCAACGTTCAATCCGTCCCACGAGCGGTTGTGAACGTGTGTGAACGAAGTTTCGCTCAACTTAACTGAAGTACCCACCTAACGAACTCAAAGTTTAATCCATTTTACTCGGCAGTTTTGAGCTTGTTAGAACTTCAACTGCCTCCTCTTGATGAAGAGCACCTAATAGAAAACTCCTCTCTTTGAGGTACCCAATTTAATAGGTTTGTTTCAAGCGCGGTGGATTCGGGTTGGGTTACACTAAAATAGAGACACCTTGGGATCATTCATAATGATTATTGTGAAATGAATATCAAAGTACACTGTTCATTAATATATTTTTGAATTAATACAACATATTGGTGTTAATAGATAGATTAACTGGGAAAATGCTTCTACTAGCGTACCTACTTCATTATGTTGTGAAGGTACCTATCACAATGCCAATCTGAAAACTCCAACCAACTTCGTTTGTATACCTACCTATGTATCAGTACTTCTCAGGAAGGTTACGGAGGGGAAATTGGAGGCGATGTGGTGTGATGTGTAATAAATTCATAGGTTTCCAACGAGTGGTGAACGATGTTTGTGTGGGGTGGAAAATTAAGTAAGTTATATTCTCCCCAACAACGATTGGTTGTACGTGAAAAGCATTCGAAAACATTGGTGTCGGACAATTTCCAATGAATATCGTGCTCATAATCATTATGAATGATGAAATCTGTGCAGAACCTACTTTGCACATTATTGCTCACAAACCGACTACATCCTGTACCAAGCGTTTTTGATGAAATTTTAATCGAAAGTTCAAATTATGCTTCAGAGTCTACCGAAGGTAGCGGAAGCTTTGTTTTCACTTTAGGGATCGAAAAAAATGGTTGTCCTTAAACGTTGACATGTCAACTCGCATTTTTCATTTCAGAACTGTCTGTCGGTCCGGTTCCTTGTTATGGCCATTTCTTCCAGAGTTGTCATCCGATTTCGTTCACTTTTTCAGGGATTATTCGGGTAGTGCCCTTCGAGGTTCCATAAATGAATTCCGTCATGATTGAATCAACTCTTGCTCTATAGGCACGAATAAAATTCGTTCGCAATTGTATTGGCATTTTGTCTAAACTGACAAACACCAGCACGTTCAAGATATCGTTCTCGTTAGTCATTATTGACGTACAAGGCATAACTTACACAGTTTTGATTCAATTTCGCTCTAATTTTTGGGGAATATGTGGGCATGCCCCCCGAAGTTCCATATGTACATGTATTTCATCATGATTGAATCAGCGGCAGACTATGCTCATGCGCTAACGTTGAATTCACTAAATTTCGTTGTTACAGCCCTAAATAATCACAGTTTTCATCCGAGTTCAATTTTTCTTGGACGCGAGTTTTCTTTTTTCTCTTTTCATTAACACAAGAAATGCGATTGTGAATTCCCGTGGCGGATGAAAAAAAAGTGCAACCTCCAAAAGTGCTCAACACTCCACGCTCTTCATCGAAATCGCTCTTCAAGCTCGAAGGCAAAACTGACGATATTATATTATAATAGTATCGACGACTTTGGTGTTTTGTGGTTTAATGCATTATTTGAGGAAGTCCAATATGGAGAAACTGTGAATACTTTATTCTTACTCGTTGTCAATGCTGTTTTAGTTTTAAATTATTTTATGTAGCGTCGAAGTTTCAAGATTTTTCGCCACTTGATGATGGGCCGCTGTAATCTTCCGCTTCGTCGGTCGTTTCTCGTTGAGGACACTCAAGGCGGGTCGTGAAAATGTTGTTTTTTATTCTCCAACGAGAGAAGAATACTCATGATATAATTCGGTCGGATGAAATACAACCAGCAGGACACTGGTCAATTTTCCAAATAGATAATTATGTTTTATGACAATATTTAATGAATGAAATGTTTCATTTGGAAAATGTTGAACGTTATTTGCAAAATGTTGAAGACTGATTGAA